>CM041538.1:1501681-1699181 GCA_023238725.1 Scortum barcoo | reverse complement strand
TCACGATGGGCACGAGGATATGGGGTTTTAATGTTTTTGGGTTAAGTGGAAGCAAATCACAGCACCCCCTTTTGCCTTCATTACTTTAATCACAGAAGAACACCCCCACACACTAACACACACACTAACAAACTGCAACAGATGCTTTTATGCTGCTCCGCGGAGCAGAGAGAGAGGGTGTGCGGTACGGGAGGTGAAGGGGGGTTCATGTCAGGCCGGGGCTCAAACAACAGAAGAGACAACAGTCTAGACGCTAATTATCATCCAAATGAATTGACCCAGTTGCCTGCTGCTCCTTATGCTGATTAATAATGGTCTCCTGGTTTGGACTGGAGCTGAACTGGATTTTCCCTTGGATTTCTTTTTCTGCTCCACTGTTGTAACTTTGGACAACAAACCCCGTTAAGTAAATCAGTGGTCTGTGCTAATTGCTTCTCTTCCTGTTAACAATGGCAGAGAACGTTTCGCCTCTTGCGGCTTCAGCCAGAAAGCTGACTGCTTTTACACAGCTTACAGAGTTTTGAATGAGGTTATGGATGCCAATGAAACAAAAGAAGAAAAACAAAAAAAAGAGTTCAGTTTGAAGACGAGTCACAACACCATCACAGGGCGCCAAGATGGAATTAATGCCTTTCATCATTATTTCTTTCCCTCTGCAGCTCGTTGCTATGTGCGGAGCGGCTGAGCAGTCGTCGTCAAGCAAGCAGGGGTCGTTGCCATGCACGAGGGGCTTTACTCAGAAGGAATACATCATCGAAATGGACCAAGAGCTGGCGGAGGGACAGGCTGTCTTCAACGGTCAGTACACACACACACACACACACACACATACACACACAGCTTGGAGCGGGGACAGCTCCAGTAATAATCCCCTGCTGTTGGGTGGGGGTTGTTTAAGAGTCTTGCTGATATTTGAACCATAATGGAGCTTGAGGAGGACTGACCTTAAGGAAGACTGAGCTGAGTACGATCAGACTGATACACTGAGCCCATACTGTCCTGTGATTGGTGTATTGATGTATGTTTATTTGATGCTGTTGCAGATGGTGCACAGTTATTGGGGAATCTCTGCTGCCTCAAGCCACAAAAAAGATGAAGTTATTAAATATTGGTTTAAACAAGTGTCAAGTGAATTTCGAGTCACACGTTGGCTTTAATAACACAAAGAGTTCCCTTCTGAGCACACAGAGCAGAAGAGACCTGAGAAATACTGTGCTGAAGCACAGATGATAAAATCTTTTCTAAATAACATAACATTTTATATTTCATTAGATGTTTGATCAGACTCCACCAAAGTCTTTTTTCATCACCGACTTTTCTTTTTATGCATTTTTCAGTTTAAATGGATAGTTTTTTTGAAGGGGGTTGTATGAAGCACTTATCCATAGTCATCAATGTAGTAATTGATGTGTGTGGCATGTATGGAAGCTTCCAGCTCTCACACACATCTTCATCAGGAAATGCAAATACTGTAGCTCTCTCCGCTGTGTGTCAGAGGGGTCGCAGTGATCAGTATCATTGACTGGGCCTCAGAGTATCAGCAGCAGGCTGATCAATAAGCAGTGTACATTTGGAGACGGGGTGGGAGTGGTGTGTAAGCGCTTGTCAAACAGGACTCTCTCTCATTAGTGACACTGCAGGTTTGGAAACCTCTGCATTTGTTTTAAACAAAGCCGTTTTAAAGTCTTTATTTGTAAAAGGGAGTTTAACAGTCTTAAGGAACCTTCCTGTTCTGATTTTAGCAGCGTGTATCTCTCGTGTCTACATGTGTCTCTTATGGGAGAGGTGACTGTTGATAGCCAGCATCTCCACACAAACGTGGTTGCTGGTGGCTGCTGTGCTTATTGGCTCCATACAGGAAGTGGCTGGACCCTGTGGTGTGTTTATTAGCAGGTTCCTGTTGAGAGCTCCTGTCCTCTTTAGCTAGCATAGTTTAGCTTTAGGGTGTGTCGGGGCTTTGGGATCAGTCACCTGTTTGAATGTCTGGATTGTAAAAATGTCTCGACATCTCCTGCAGAGATGCTGTGCAGTTAACAGAGGAAGCCTGTGGTTGAACTGGGCATCTCCCAGTGTGAACATGGGAAGGCTTTTTCTGACCACAGTCAGCTACCATGCAAAGGTGCAAATGGAAAGAGAGAGAGAGAGAGAGAGAGAGTGTGAGTCTGAGAGTTTGTGATCACATGTTTGTGAGCTTCACTGGACTTGTATGTGCTCTGTGAAGTGTAACAAGGCAACAGTGACTGAAGCTGACAGAGCAGCTAGAGCAACAAGAAGCACGAGTGTTTGCCTGTGTGATGTCTTCTGTGTGTGTGTGTGTGTGTGTGTGGGTGTACATGTAGGAGGTTAGGAAACAACTGACAAGGCCATGCTGTTTACACAGTGTATCAAACATTAATTGCTACATTATCAGCAGTCAGGCTGCTGGAACGATGAAGAGCGAAGGATTTGTGTGCTGTAGGTCATTGCTGTGCTGTTCACCGTTCAAACTTCCAGTCTCTTCAAATAAAAGTGTTACTCAGATGAAACCAAAAAATCATGAATCAAGAAGTTGTCCTGGAAAATAACAGGAATGCTTCTTCCTGTTGTTTTGCTGTGCTACTGTTACTTACTAAGAGGCCGAGTTGTCACCGGGGCACAAAATGAGCACAGGGCTGGTAAAATGATGCAAGTGGCTCGTACATTAGCTTCACCAGCCAAGGAAACAAAGGCAGTCTGTTGAGTGGATGGTAAAAACAGTCAGAGCTGAGTACTCCTCCTCAACATTCGTCTTTAGTCACAGTAGCCTTTTAATTTTCTCTACTGATATGTTACAATGCAAAGCCAATATGCATCATAACAGAAAACATATTGACTAACAAATATTGTAACTTAGAAAACAGTATTCCATTTCAGCTGTGTGTTTTTTAATGGTTGCAGTGACAGACTCAACCTGGAGAAGCTACAGTCAGCTAACTTGACAATAAGAAGTGATAAACTGAACTTTCCTAGAAAAGATACCTGCGAACATACAGAATGAGCGTTGTGTTTATGGCTGGATGTGAATATACATATAAGGAAGACTGATTTTAGATCAGTGTGGAAAAAGATTTTCTTCTATTTTTTCTCTTTTCTCTTTTTGTAAGATGTGTTTCCCAATGAAATAGGGTTTTCTCTTTCTCTCTCTCATTAAACAAGGTCAGTCAGTCTCTGTGAAGTGTTTCCATGGTTTCGCTGTGTTTGTAGCAGGCTGGATTGAGCTGTTTGGAGATAATCTGAAGACCATGGCTGCAGTCTTTGCTGGGTTACAATCTGATGGCTCTGGGCACTGTTAATTATTTAATTGGAGCAGAGGAAGAGTGAATTATTAATGAGACAGACATAGTTTTAAACAGACAGTGTCTGGGGGATGGGTTATGAGGGAAAGGAGGTTAGAGGTGGAGATCAGCAGCACAGACTGATAGAGACCGACAGTGGGAAGGAACAGGTTATAGGCTTCTTTGATTGTTTTAAAAGAGCTCATCCAAAATAAAAGTCCTCTCCAATCCTGTTTCTGGAGATGAGCTTGGGATGTTGGCTAATTACAAATAACACAAAGCATTTCTGGCTGGTCATGGAAGCTCAGTGCTTTCCTGGTACAAACTCATTTAGTTTATTTAAAAAAAATGAACCAAAAATATCAATATGGCCACATAAAGTACTGAAATCTCAAAATCTGTACTAAACCTCAGGAATCTTTTGGGCACTAGTGTAGGCCTGCTGTTGTTCTGGTGGTCCTGACTGATATAAGATTAGTATTAAAGCTAACACTGAGTCAGGTTTGTATTTCTGTGGAAAGGAAAGTGAAATAAACAGGGAATGGAAAGTTATGTTTTAGTCAGTGTACTGTCCCTCTATGATTGTGTGTGTGGTACTATGTCTGTGAAAAAGTGGATGTGGTAGTTTTGGTTTGTTTTTACAGCCATAGTGGAGGTGTTTTTGTGGGTCCTCTTCCTGTTTGTCATTGTGTGTGTGTGTGTGTGTGTGTGTGTCAGACAGAGGTCAGTGGCTATCCTGTACTTCCTGTGGAGCGCTGCAGGGCTCACTGCTCTGACCTTCCCATTTTCCCATCCATCCTTCCTATTAAGGCAATAAGTGTTAGTCAGCAATACTGCCTCGCACAGCCGGCTGCTGGTCAGAGCTGCCATACACAGCCATGGAAACCCCCAACCCACAAGCCGGCAGACACTGAGCACATTCATCTCCCCACATCCTCCCTCTAAATCCCTCGCTCTTTCTTCTTGCTCTGCCTCTCTTTTCCCTTTTCTTACTCTTCTCTCGTCGTGCAGGGGATTGCCCTACTTAATTCTAGCCCTATATATCACTGTCTCCCCTCAGCTGGGCTCTCAGAAGGGCGGCCTGGATTCAGGAAGGGCGGCTGAGAATGAGAGCTCTCTCTCTCTCTCTCCATCTGAATCCATCCCCCCCCTTTCAGCTTATTCCTGCTGTTGCCATTGTTTAGTCTCTTAGGGGCTTGTTAACATCGTAGCAATGGGATGTTCATTGCTCTTACATGTACTCACTTCTGAATGTAATGTGGTGTCTCTTACATACATGTTATAATATTCAATTTGTACCACAAGGATTAAATAATTCATTTCATTTTAAGCCTGGATGGATGGATGGCAGTCGGGGTGTAACACAAAATTCTTGGTTTAGTATGTACTGTGGATGTAATCAAATCCAAATGCGTCAAAACAAAGTGAATAAACTTTATTTTAGCTGTGTGTTAGCTCCATATATCATAAATATGGCTGGTTTGGGTTTAGATGGGAGTTCCTGGGCATTCATACATGTATATGTACATTACTACATTACTACATTGCAAAGCAGTAAGTACAGTGCAGTTGATGTATTTAGTGAAGAATTATGCTACATGATGGAGCTGTCTGTAAAATGTTTTACCTACTTTCAAGCTGTACCTCATCTGTATCTTTTGTTGAAGTTCCAGGCAACCTTTTGCTTCATGTTTAACACATAATTTTTTCCCATATCAAGTGAAAGTAGAAAGCTTATTTCCCTGCTGCACTCACTGGAAATGCCGGTGGATCAGAGAGTCTGTTCAATTACTAAACGTAGTAAAGGGGACTGCTGACAGAGAGGTGGGAGGATTCTGTCGGTGCCAATCAGGAGCAGTTGTCATTTATTTCACTGCCAGTGGTCAATGAGGAGAGAGGAGGGCGCCTTCTGTCGCAGCTAATCGGGGGTTCATTCATGTCCTCACTGGCTAAAAGCAAACTGTCTCTCTCATCAACATCATTATCATCAATAGGAAACAGTTACACTCAGTGACCAGAAATAAATCAACCATAGACAGCATGAAACCACAACTTCATGTCCACTCTTGGTTTGCATGTTAGTGTGATGTTAGTGGTGCCAGAGGGACGCTGTGTGTAGCTGGGGAGTGGCTTTAACTTGATGGAAAAATCCAGACTTTACATGAACAGTGAACTCCCCTTTGAGCAGGGATTGTATTTTTATTTCATGTCAACCTTGCCTTTTTTAGATTTTTAACCAAGATCTTAACTTAAAGCTTTGAGTTGCCTAAATATGAACATGAAACTGTTAATCCGTGCATTAGTTGCCAGGAATCAGATATTGTGGGAAAAGATTTGCATATATATGTTTCATACATTGAGCTTTGACAGTGAACAGCAGATTTGTTCAGTGTAAACTAGTACTTGAGTCCTCAGTAGCTCAGGCTCACAGGGTTTTCACTCATACTTGGCTCTGTCTAGTTGGCTTTTGTTGCCTTTTCCTGCTGGCTGCTCACAGCAGGCTGGAGAGGCTGCCCTGCTAGCTGGACTGAAAGTTTGCAGCTAATTAAGTGAGCTGCTTACATCTCAGCAAAATGCATTGTTTGGGTCCTTGAGCTCTAACAAACACTAATGAATGCATTTTAAGGCTTTGAATATTTTGAAACCTGCTTTTTTTTTTACAACTATGTTCGTATTCTAGGAGGCTTCATCACTGCCTTTGTTGATGCAGTACCACCAGTGGACAGGAATGTGCACCCATGACAAACAGTACTGAAACCCACTCATAAACAAAGTGCCTAGTAGCACTACAGGTCACAACCTCCACAGGGAACCTTCAGGTTTATCAGTAAGATCTCAGCTCCACACTGGGATCCATCAGCCTCCACACAATGTTCACAAAGTGTATGGTCCACACTGTAATGAGTATATATGGCCAAAAAGCTCTGAGTTGATGATGCAGATGGGGTTGTTCCATGACTCTCGTTACTAGTAACTGACCATTCAGATTTCAGAACATCTAAACATTATCAGACATCATAATAGAAATGAGGAGGAGATTTTTTTCTTGGTGTGAGGAATATTTCCAAGAATATTCTCTCCAGTGTTCCTCCCTGTGGCGTCTGAGCTGGACTGCTGGACAACCTGGCTGCCAAGGATTATTGACATCCCAATCTGAAAGGAACACAGACACACTTGATTTTGTTTTATGCTTCACTGTTTATTCGTTCATTTGCATGTGAAGGTGGTGATCGATTGGTATCTTAGCGAAAATATTAAGATTTATGAGACAATTAATGGCTTGTGCAAAGCTTGCTGAGTGAGATGTCACTCCTCTGATTTGCCTGGCTGAACAAGATGTGCTCATGGTAGAGCTGCAGGAGTGTGTGTGCGACTGTGTGTGTGTGGTGGAGAGGGAGGAGTGTTGCACTGTTGCAATGCAACCATTAAGCTGTTTCAAAGCTGTAGTTACACACTGTCCACGGTACACTGCCTGTTAGTGGCCAGTACAAATACGGAACTGTAAAGACAGCCCAGCAGTCATGAGTCAGTAATGCAAGGTGAACATTTACTTCACATTCAGTCCAAACACACCTCCATAACACACCATCCTCTGATAATCTGCATTCCTGAAGTGTTTTAAAGTTTACAATCTTCTTAGCACTTTTATTAAATGTAGTTGATTCTCATTCTTCATATTTTCACATTTCCATGTTAATTTTTAAAGTAGCTAAAATTATTGCAGGAGATATTTAAATTAAATTAGAATTGGCTTTATTGGCCAAGATTGTGAACAGTTACAAGGAATTTCACTCTGGTCTGTCATTGCTCTGAATGTACTTAAACCCAAATAGAGGAACAAGGACAAAAAAGCAGGTAAATAATACACAGGTACTAAATAAGTGAAAAACTGTCCATTGACAGTTACAGTGCATGATGATATTTACTTGCTCTCAGTAACTGAGATGCTGATTAGCATGGATTGTACCAAAGTTTAAAGCCCAAATTATTCAAATTAGCTGCACATCTGAATATTTTCATATTAACGATGCAATAGACAACCATCTGTAATATGAATGATGACCACCAACCTTTACAGACTGCCTCGATTCTTTTTAGCCTCTAGCAGCTCAGTTTTGGGGTTTTCTGGACTGCTCAGCTCTGCTACCTAACCAGGACCAGAGTTAGCATTTAGCCAGCCAACCAGAGCAAAAAGGAGAATTTGGGGTTTGAACTCATCAGGATGGACACAAACACGACTGAATGAAAATTAGAAACAGAAGCTTACCAACATGATCATCAGCTGAGCTTGTTCCGCTGCAATGATAAATTAATGGATGCAGTCAGCACTGGCCATAATCACCTCTCATGGTGAGATAACAGTTCTTTATACAGTGGCAGTGAAGATGTTTCTGCAGGTCATCTTGAGAGATCCATCTCTACTCTCTCACTGTCTCCGTATGATACTAAATCCTGTCTGTGCCATAATCTGCTTGACAAATGTTATAACAGATATCTGAATGATAAACACATTTTTTCTTTAAGTTATAAACCTTTTTTGCTGATGCTGTGGGAACCACATTGTGTTTTTCACTCTGCTATTCTAATTCTATTCATCATAACTCACATAAAAATACCCAAAAGCCAGCGAGAGACAGTGAGCACAGAGTAACCACACAGTGTAGACAGAGAGAGGCCCACTTTCTCCTTCTGCTTTTTGTGTGTTTATGTACTGTATTTGTGTGTGTGTGTGTATGTATGTGTGTGTGTGTGTGTGTGGAGGAAGAGAATCCACTGACACACTGACTCGGCTCCACAGATATGGCTGGAATGTGTGCACTGTGTGTGTTTGTGTGTGTGTAAGTGTGTGTACTCCCACGGGTGCTCTTCCAGTTGTGGTTGTTCATGTTCCACTAAATCCTGTCCTCCCATTTGTCTTCTCTGCGTCCCTCCCATCTCCCTCTCCATCTCTGTCTCTGAGCCATTTTCAGTTAAATGAATGATGGCTGCATGCCTGACCTCACATCTGATTCATAAATGTGTGTGTGTGTGCGTGTGTGTGTGTGTATGTATGAGCTCAGGGTTGTGTGGGAACCTCTGTGTTAGTATAAAGGAAAATTGCTGTTCATCTGCTATTTGATGCTTTATATTTACAGAAAAGACGTATTCCTGCGCACCTTAAGCCCATGTTGAATGGAATTATAGAATTGTAGTAAAACAGTTTCGTTGACTGATGACCTGCCTGCCTGTTTTTTCTCAATAAATATAGCAAATGGCAGTGCAATGTGGTCCATCACTCTGGTCTAGACTGAAACTATACTGACATATAATGGAGAGGTTGTCATGAACTATTGTGTAGACATTCATGGTCCCCAGAGGATGAATACTCTTTTTCATCTTGTCAAAATCTTTTTGGTTTTGAGTGACATATTTCAACAGCTATTGGAGGTAATTTGTTGAAATTAGAGGAAATTTTCATGGTCCCCAGAGGATGAATTCTAAAATTCATTCTCAGACAGGTGAAAGGTACCAAATCATTTATTTACTGAAATATCTCATCTATGGGATGAATGGATTATTGGCACACAGTTGTGATTTTTCCTGTAACACCACCAGCTTTACAGTGAAATGTCTCCAAAACTGTTGGATAGATTGCCATGAAATTTTGAGCAGGGTTTACTGTTCCCCTCAGGATGAATGTGATCTAGCATCAGGTCAGAATGAATTGAAAATTGTCCAATGCTTTGGTTTAGCATTTGCTCATCTTATCATGGCAACGGTAGCCATGTCATGTATTTTACTGCAACTGCCTAGGCTCAAAAACAATCTTTTGACCTCAGCAGCTTCTGTTGAGTTTGTGATTACTAACTATTAACAGGTCAAGTTAACCAGATGGAAATGTTTCCTTTTGGCTAAACCAGTATATGAGATACTTATTTTATCACACTTAGTGTGATAAGAATCTGTTGTTATCATGGACAGTCATTTTCATGAGTTTGCAATGTTCCACCAACATACCCAGTAATGTTAAAGGGAGCGCTACCATCACGCAAAGCGTGTAGTAACATTTCTGATGATTGACAAATGTCATATATATATATATACAATGGGGGAAATAAATTTTTTCTTGGAAACGTATTGGACACTTTTTTCTCAATTTATTTCTCAATTTCCAATGCCAATTGTCCAATTGTATTAACTTCCACACATGTATTGTCAAATTCCAGACACTGGTAATTAATGATTATGGAATTAATCCATAACACATGAAAAGAATCACAAGATTGCATAAATCTTATCATGAATTAACTGCAGACGAAGCCTTTGTGGAGAAGCCTTTGACGTTTGCAATGATGCTTCCAGACGCTTCTTGTATGTATGAACTTTCGCCCACACTGCTCAGGTGTGATTTTTGCCCATTCCTCCGCACAGATTGTCTTCAAATCTTGAATATTCTTTGGTTCCCTCTGGTGAACCCTTATCTTTAGTTATTTTCCACAAAATGTTCAATCGGATTTAAGTCAGGTGATTGACTGGGCCATTCTAACACATTGATTTTCTTTTTTTTAAACCATCGAGTCGAGAGTCAACTTTGCCGTGTGCTTCGGATCGTTGTTCTGTTGAAAGGTCCAGCCACGTCTCATCTTCATCATTTACTGGTGGATGGCAGCAGGTTCATCTCAAGAATTTGCCGATAGATGTTTCCATTCATTGCTCCTTCAATTATGACTGAAGTCTGCCAGTACCCCGAGATGAGAAATGCCAATGTTTCCACCATGTTTCCAAATTTCCACCAAACTTCACTGTTGGTATAGTGTTATTTGGGTGATGTGCAGTGCCATTTCTCCTCCAAACATGGTGTGTAGTATGACAGCCAAAAAGTTCAATTTTGGTCTCATTGACCAGACAACATTCTCCCAGTATTAAACAGATGCTGTTTAGCAAACTTTAAGCGAGCTTCAACATGCCTTGCCATTGGAGTTTGAGTCCATACTGCTTCCATTTTATTTCTCTGTCATGTCTTTCTGCTGCTTTCCTTTGGGTGGTCCTTCACTTGAGAAGCTCTCTGAACTCTGTGACCATCTTTCTGACTCCCTGGTGCGAGGAGCTCCTGTGCGCGGCCTGTTGATGATAAGGTGATGCTTCTGGATGCACTTCTGTGGCTAACCAACGGTGCTTACTGGAATACTTTATCTTTGAGATAAGTCTATGGACAGTTCCAATTCATTGGAATTCATTCTTTGAGTTTGCATAACCATGCTATGTTGAGCAACAATCAGGCTGCGAAGGTCTTGAGAGAGCTCCTTGCTTTTACCCATCATGAGATGTGTCTTGTTTGACTACTTGGTGAAAAAACAACCTGTTTAAAGGCCATCAATTAGCACTAACCCAGCTGATGTTGGTTTGCACTTATAGGAAGTACAAAGACTAATTACTTTCAGGTTTGAGATGGTATGGTGCCTTTCCTTGCCAAACTATACAAATTATAGCTTTCCAGCTTTCCCATGGTGTGTTCAATACTTTTTTCCTGTGTTATGTGAATTCAATTATTGCACTTAATTCCACATAATCATTATTTATGGACTTGAATCTTGTGATTTCTTTTCATGTGTGGATTATTTGAGTTAATACCAGTGTCTGGAAGAAATGTCACATGAATGGCATCTTTGGAAAGTAAATATAATGAGAAAAAAGTTGAGAAAAAAGTTGGCGTGTCCAATACTTATTTCCCCCATTGTATAGCAAACACTTCTCAGTGATGCTGTTCTTCATTTCTTCAGATACACAGTCAGAATTCCCAGTTAATGTATTGCTTATTTCAATTCTTTATTCTTATTCTGTGATACATTTGCATAATTAAAGGAGTTCACACACTTCATTATGACAATATTCTGTATTGTATGATATATATATACTCTGTATTATATGTGACAAATAAAAGTTGAACTTGAACTTCAGTTCTTGTAAATGCACTTACATCTTCTTGCACAGTAAAATAAAAGAAGAGTTGGTGCTCTGCAGTAAACTCTGGAAAGTGTTGCCTTCACAAAGTGTTGGCTTTTTTTTTATCATACTTGAGAAAAGCAAGGCAGTGTTTGGGAAAAGTAGTCCACTTACTAGCTTTTCTGTAGCTTTTAACCACTTCTCAAGGTCTTCTTCACTGACTGGAGTTCATTAAACAAACTCACAGAGTAAAAAATCAAGAATTGAGCAGACTTGTTTCAATGAAGACTGTAAGATGCTGCTCAAAGCGCTGAAGATTTACCAGCGAGAGCTACACATCATTCCTGCTGTTTCTATGGTTACCTGTGGTTTAATGTGCCTGCTGCAGTGATTTACTATGAGAGCTAACCTGTTGATTCTGCCTTGTATAAGATTTTGATAGGCACCTGCCAGTCAATGAAAGCGCTGTTTTTTTCTGAGATCATGGAATAATTTAACATGAACATTATTAACGTCTACTGTAAATGGCTGATTGTGTGGTGCCTGTAATGTTTTACTAAGAATGGGCCCATCATGGTTGTTCCTTGTAAAGCCTGATCTTCTGTGTACAGAATGCTGGCATTGAGGAACCACATACTCTTAACGGTTCACTGACTCTGCCAACACGCCCCATCACAACCGAAATTTCCAGTTCTGTTACGTTGCATCTCGGCAACTGAAATTTCAGGTCATGCCTGTGCCTAGATTGTGAGAGAGAATTCAGAGTCGGTTTCAGATATGTATTGGGCAGTAAACAGCTGTTTTGGCAGTAAACTTCATGGAATGCTGATTTTCATCATTTTTAGTGTGTACTCATATTTCTGTTCTGCAACCATGTACATATTAGTGAAATATTCTCCCCCACTCCCAGTCCATCTGCAGACAACCTTTGTGAATGTTTTGAAATATTTTCCTGTTTCTGTAAATGTTGATATTTTTGACAGCAGGTAATGAGCTCTGTATCAAGGAAACATGGTTCTTTGGTTGTTTTAGAATTGAAACCATCACTAGGTTCATTTGTTAGGTGACTGACAGAAAATCATTCTGCAATCATTGTGATCAAGCCATTTTCCAATTAAAATGCTAGACACTCTCTGATTCCAGCTTCTTAAATATGAGCATCGTCTGCTTTTGTCTGTTTTATGGAACTGCAAATCGAATAATTTGTGGTTTGGTTTGAAAAACAAGCAATTTGATGACTCTGAGAATACTGATATGGTCATTGATTCTGCCATTTGATATATGAAATGATTTATCAAGTATCAAGAGAAAAAAGAATCAGCAGATCACTCAGTGATGAAAATAGTTGCTTGCAGCTCTGCTTCCTTTCTTCAGCCACAGACTGAAGAAAGTAGTGAGCTGAAATGAAGCACCCTGTCACATCAGTAACTGAGACTGCTATGTATTTGTTTTAAGCACTCTGGGGTTTAGCTTTTGTTGAGGCGCTCACAACACTGTTCTATTCTGTTAACAGTGTGTGATGGGATGTTTTTGACAGCTGGTGTACCTGGAGCCAACAGGCAGAGGGCTGCTGATCTGAACAGATCAGGCCTTAAAGTCTATACCAGACCATGACAAAATGCCTGGGTTGGGACTGATTCTGATCCTGGAGTCTGGCTTAGGATACTGGTGGTCTGGATTGTGAATCTAGATCAGTGAAGTGGTTTCGATGATTGTTTCAACCTCAGTCCGTAACTCTGTGGTTTGGTTTGTAGTTTTTGATATTTGAGAACTGTCTTTGTTGTATACTTCAATAATTACTGTATGTGATATTGTTCTTAAGATTACATGTGATGATAAAGGTGTTGGCTGCAGGAGAGGACTCACCCGAACGTTGTCGTCAGTCCGTGGTATGACTTGAAATAGTGTACATCAAATGCTGTAGTTTGAGACAGAGAGGGGAACCTTTGTGACATCTATATTCAGGTCTACATGTGTCAGACGGCTCTGTCTCTTCACTGTGACCGACAGCCGCCCACTGGCCTCTGGCTCATAATACCATTTAATCACGTGTGAATGTATTCGCAATGTGCTCCATGTAAACATTGTTTGTCTGGATAAGTGAGCGTGTTTCTGTCTAATAGTTGGGTAATCTGATCAGAAGGGCCTGTCACGGTCTGTTAGGGCTCTGCTGCTGTCATCCTACTCATTGTCCAGCCTTAGACTTTGAAAACACGTTAAGCACTCACCCACCCACAGAGAGACGTACACTGGGTATGATTATATAGTATGTGCATGTATATAGAAATAGTACTTGCATCAGTTGAAATGAAGAAACAGTAACTTGGACAAATGCATCTTCTTCCAGATATAGACAGGTAGTGATGCCTTTCCTCAGATTTGGGATGTGATGAATTAGTTGACATAGACACTCCATGCATACATGTAAGGATGTACAAAAATGAACTTAGTAGAGCAGAGGTCCCCAACCTCCGGGCCGCAGACCAGTACTGGGCTGCGAAGAAAGAATAAAAAAAACTGTTATATTTCCATTTTAGTTACTGTTTTATTTATTTTTTTTTATTGGATATTGGTTTACTAACTTTCATCTGTTCCTCTTCGCGAGCTTGAGAAGTCACCGGCTCATTGCAGAGAAACAAGTGCACGGTTCCTACTGATTCTCCGTCTTTGGAGAATTTTATTTAAGAATTTATGTTAATTATTATGTTGTTTAATTTAATTTAATTATACGATTATACCCCCAGTGCACTCCTCCCGGTCCGCGAAATTCTATCTTGCGTGAAACCGGTCTGTGCTGCAAAAAAGGTTGGAGACCACTGTAGTAGAGTAAATGTCATCTACTGAGACACTGACCCAGAGTGTAAAGCAATGATTGTAAAGAACTTTGCCGTGTATTGCTTGTCCTTCAACCACGTGTCTTTCAGGCTGCTATGTCATTCAGTATTTTCACAGAGAATAACGGGTGTTGGGGGGTTGGTGGGTCATAGTTCAGAACTACAAACAAGGCTGATCAAGGTTTTGCTTTAATCTGGCACGACAGCTTCTCCCAGCTAGGGTCAGGTTATATGTGTGTGTGTGTGTGTGTGTGTGTGTGTGTGTGTGTGTGTGTGTGGTGGGTGGGTCAGAGTGTGGGTGGCTGTGTGTTTGCCTCACACCACATAATCATGTGGCTTTCCCCTGATGTTTCCCTACTATTTTCTCCATTAACCCTTCCCTGAACTTCTCTGAGATGTTTGTGCTGCCAACAGTCTCTACCCTCTGAGTTAGACTTAAACAAGGAGCTATTCTGTGCTTCCAGAATGGAATGGAAAAAGCTATTAAGTGAACCTTTTAAGAATACAATGTTTATAGAGGTTCAGTCCTCTGTCATCTCCTGCAGAGCTGCAGAGGATATCATGCAACTGTTTTTACAGGAAATCTGTAAATATGACCTTCAACTTGTGCACCACACACACCCCTGTGTTTGCTGTGTCGACGTTCCATTGTGGGTGGATGGACTCACCTGTAGCTGTGGGACTGGACTTTGTATCACTGAGACGATGCAACATGCTCCTCTGATGCCGTCCAGCACATTTGTCTCCTCTTGATGTAGGACAGAGGTTTTCAGACTGAGGGAGAGAGGTGAGGTTAAAGACCCTGTGTCAGGTGAGAGTGACAGCTGCACTGCACTTTGTGTTGTAGTTTGTCAACAGTTGGAGGTGCAGCAGTGACACACAGCACATGGAGCCCAACAGTTAGCACTACACTGTTACATTGTGAGTCACAGCTCAGTTCAGTCTGAACACACAGGCCTGACTTGCACTTTCCAAGGATCATTATCTCTCATGAAAGGTGTTTCTTATATCTGCAAAACGTTCAACAGCGTGTTGATAATAACATGTCAGACCTTGAACGTTGACGTTTCATTTTATAGGTTTCTAAATTGTGACAGTCCAAACAATGAATCTAACAATTTAACCTTTTAGGTGACTATCTTAACACAGGTGAGACAGGCTTCTTTTGTAGACTTGGGGGTAAAATCCTCTTCTCCCCTTGATCACATTGCCCTACATGTTGTAAAATCAATATGTGCTCCATCCTGAGATTTGCCAGCATCATAGTTATTCTGTGTCAGATCCACAGCTTCTGCCAGTTCACAAAGAACAATAAAGATATCTAATCTGCCCTACAGGCTAAAGCAAATGCATTGCTTTTGCAAGAGATTCTTGCTGCTGGAGGTTTTAGTGCTGTACAAAGTATCAAATAGCCAAATATTTTGTCCCTTTGTCCAGAACAGCGGGGTGTGGTCCCATCTCTGTGGGAAGGCCTGGCTCAGGGAGGATTATGGGATTGTACGGGAGGAAGAGGAGGGGATGGATGTTGGTGGGGGGGAGTTGCTGATTTCAAGATGATGCAATTTAAAATCCGGCATTTATTTCATCCATAATCCAACTGTATGGTGTATGGCTGGAAAGAGCCCTCACCCACATTGTTTTGTGAAGTGTGTGTGTGTGTGTGTCAGATCAATCAGGACAGGGCGACAGCTGTCCTTTGAAGATTAGCTTTGCATCTATAGTGTGCATGTCATGTTATTCTGACTTTAGTCTGCTCCTTATATACAGAGCAGCAGAATGACTGTAATCTTTCAGTCATAATGACTTACATGCACTTACTCCCCCTCAACGTTCAGTCTTTCAGTGTTAAGTGGAGCTATAAAGAGTAAAGCGCGAGTTGTCATTAAAGCAACATAGAACATAAAAACAGAGACAGAGTGTTTGTTCAGCAGTGCAGTGAGGCACAGAGTTCTTAAATGCACGTCTTAGAGATGTTAGATGGCTTTAAAGACTTTTTTTTTTTTTTTTTAATATACGTCTGAGGCTATATTCATGGTATACTTTGGTGTAAAACATTACTGAGTTTGTGGGCTGGGTCTTCCTACTCTTGGTTGTTATGTCTGCTGTTGATCTGCATACTGGATGTACATTTGTTTCCTTCAGTTTCCCAGACTGCTGGGCCCAAAGTAAGCACTGTGTGATGAATGTGTGGGTTATCAGTGCACACTACCAGCACCTGGGCTGCTTTCTTACGGTTCGTGTTCAGATGACATTTTTGAGCCCTTTTTAAAGGAAGCAAAGTCAATCATCATCACAGGTTGTATACAGTACCAGTTGCCGACAGTGAAAGAGAGACCGTTCCTCTTCAGACTGATCACCTCAATCATTTCTAGAGCAGCTAAAATATTTTGTAGTCTAGAAGTCTGGAAAAAAGCATGATTCTGTGTTGCAGAATATTTCTGCTTTCACACTGTGCTTGCATATTACAAAGGCTGACATTTATCTTGTAACCCTTGCCTTAGAGGTGACCCCTCAGGCTGTAAAACTCTATAAAATGCATGTATTTGGCACATGGTGCATTTCACCATGATAGGGTTGGGTGATGCAATCATACTGTGAGGTTATGGAAATGTTTGAGCTGTCAGGGATTTCTGTATACTTTTAATATAGAATAAATATTTAATATTTTAATATCTCCTGTTTATTTCATCATACACAATGATCTAGATCTTTAAATATCCATATCTACATCAGAATATATAAAAAACAAAAAAACATGACAGTAGTTTATCCACACTGCTGATCCCTGATCTGTAAAACAATGAACTTTTCAGATTCCTTCTCATCACTCTTAACACACATCACTTAAATCAGAGGACCTGTTGCTCTATCATCGTGGTGTGCATCACAGTTCAGGTGACTGTCTGTGCAATGTCTGTCCACTGCATTGGGACAGAATCTGCCAATCATACCACATAATGGATTTTTTTTATCTGTTAAGAATTCACCCAAAATCTGCTAGATGGAATGTTCATATTTCCAAGAGGCCTTCTAAGTTATATCAATATATAAATAGTTACACACACTGATTTTCTTTTGTTGTTCATGTATTGTGTTCGTGGGACAGTGCCCGAGGCACATGACTCCCACCAGAACATGACAGAGGCCTGACCCTGCAGCAGTACTGGCTGATTGTCAACGAGCAAACTCGCCAACAGTCCATTTAACACGTTGTGGAGGATGACTGAGCTCTTCTTGAGCTCCAACTCAGTTTTGGAGTAGATATTAAGACAGTGTGTCACAGTAACCTAAATTTGGAAATAAATCTGCTTTACCAGACTATTCACTTTGACTTAAGCCAGGCCAGCAGAAACTACACAACATGATTGTCAGATTGGATGAAATTCTACACAAAGATGAGCAGTAAGTAAAGTGAGTGAGTGGGTAAAAGGACCACTATAATAATCTGAGACAGGTGAAATGACAGTTTTACTTTTTCTAGAGAAGAATTAAGAATCTTTATTGTCATCATGTTTTCACATAACGAAATTAAGATTGGTGACTTCCAGCTTTAAATGTAAATATATGTAAAAATATGTAATATGTACATAAATATAAAAAAAAATATATATATATATATATATATATATATATATATATATATATATATATATATATATATATATATATATATATATATATATATATATATATAAATATAAAAAAAGATTTAAAGTTGCTATAGCAGCCATGTTCAGTAGGGGGTGGGGGTCAGTTGTTTAAGTCAAGTTGGCTCAAGTTCTCAATAGTGGAAAAAGCTGTCTGCTAGTTGTTGTCTTTATGTTTCTGTACCGTTTTCCAGATGGAAGCTGGTACAAACAGTCCATTTCCCGGGTTGGTAGGGTCGGCAGCAATATGTCGGGCCTTCTTCTGCATCCGGCCAGCATATATTGAGTCCAGGTCTGGAAGAGGACTTCCCACAATCCCCTGTGCTATTTTCACCACCCGGGCTAAGTCCTTTCGGTCTTGTTCAGTGCAGCTGCCATCCCACACTGCTGCACTAAGGCAGAGGATGCTCTCTATTGTGGCCCTGTGGAAGTTTGTCAGGAGCTGAGGGGAGAGTCCAGAGTCCAGGTGAGCTGTGTTCATGGACCAGGACAGGTCAGATGTGATGTGGATGCCCAGGAACTTGATATTGTTGACACGCTTAACTCGAATCATAATAAATGAACAAAGGTAAAGGTAGTAAAGGTCTAAACTGAAGCATGGATTATGATGGATTATGGATTATGCCTCTGAACAGAATAAAAATGGAAGTGATGTAAAAATAAAAAACAACACAAGAGTTTATTCCAAATGAGTATAATAACACCAGCAACGACTTGTTTGTCTGACTTTAAGAAGAAAAGACACTGCAGATGGAGCCGAGATGAACACTGAAGTGGGAATTAAGGATTTACATAGCATAAAAATGATAGAATAAGTAGCACAGAGGAAATCGTAATGGCTGGGATGGAACAAATGTTAACCAAATGTCAAACAGTTCTGCAGCGACTTGGAGGTCAGACTGGTGTTAACTGACCATGCCGGGTTGGACTACATTCTAACAGGGATGACATCTTGTCCTTGAATAAGTAGCACTTTATTACCATTTATATATCATGCCTCTAGTCTGACATATTGGCAGTAAAAATGCTGCAAAGATGGTTTCGATGAATTCTACTACATGCACGCAGTTTGACAGATGCCTCAGGCATCATTTCATTCTCTCTGTCAGACAGTCACTTTTAGCTCACAGCTTTAATACACCAATCAAATTGGTATACAAAAACCAATCAAATCCAACCCAAAGTCACAACCAGCACTATCAGCTAACATGTGCTTGTGTTTACAACACAACAGAGAAACCTGCTTAGACTTTTTCATAAAATTGAACGTGCAATTAACGTTGTGTTCAATCCAAATTTGGTGAATAAAACAACTCGAATGTTGACAACATTATAATTGAAATATTGTCAAGAATAATTGTGTCTTTGAGAGGAAACACAGGGATGTTCCTCCACCTGTAAAACAACAATGCAATATGATGAGCACGTGGAAAAAGTAATGACAGAAAATTGTATCAGCAGTGATATGCTAATCTAATGGACTGACTCATGTAGCGCTTTTCTACAGACAAAGCGTTTTACAGTTGGCCTCCCAATCACACAATGAACACCTACCATGCTAGCCCGTCCACCAGGAAAACTGTTCCTGATGTGTAATAATCTGTATTTTAAAGCAAGAAATGTGTATATTTTGATATATATATCTGATGTTAACAAACAAATGCTAATGTTTAATGCTAAAATGCGTGTCCAATAAACTACAAACACTGATGCCATCTACAAAAAGGGTCAGAGCCGCTTGTTCTTCCTCAGGAGGCTCAGATCTTTCAACGTCTGCAGGACCATGCTGCAGATGTTTTATCACTCTGTGGTATCCAGCGTCATCTTCTACGCTGTAGTGTGCTGGGGCAGCAGGCTGAAGACAGCCGACACAAACAGACTTTATAATTCAATTCCTCCCCCTTCAGCCACAGGGAAACTTAACTTTAAAAAACTTAAAAAAAAAAAAAAAAAAAAAACCTTTAAAAAAACGTTACTGTAAATAAGATTTGCAATATATCTGTTCATAACGATAACGTGCAATATTTTCTATTCTATTTATGTGTAAATATGTACACTGGCATAGTTTTATAGGTGATAGTATATTCATACAATAGTCTATTATTATGTGCAATATTCTTCATTGCAGTATCTTTTTTCTTGGAAATAGTTTGTCATCAATGCAAATGTCTCAGACTTGGATCACTCTTTTTATACAGCAACTCCTGTGCACTCCTTATCTAATCTTGTTACTTTAGACACTTTATAGTTGTATTTGTATTTCTTATTCTCTTATTTTTACTGTTTAGACAATTTTTATTATTTATTGTTGTTAGTATTTTTTTCCTGTACTCTGGCACAACAATTTCCTTCTCGGGATCAATAAAGTTGTTCGTATTCGTATTCGTATTCGTAAAATGTTTTTAGACTCCACTTGGATCAAATCACTACATGTAATGTGAAAGATGTCCTTTGAAGTAACCTAACCCACAGAGAAGTAGTCCCATCTTTGCAGTTCCACTCAGCTCTACCTACTCTACTTTTTTACATCTTTGCTCTCCAGCCTGAAAACTCTGAAGATGAAGCCGCTATACTCTACCAGCTAACGTGCTGGTGGAGACCAAAACCAGAGCTAAAACCAGAGCTTCCACTCATCAGGTGGACACTCCATATGAACAGCCCGGCTTAGTCTATGTTGGACACTCTGTTTGTCCAAAACTAACGCTACATGCCATTGCATGAGCTGTTGTGCCCAATATTGTGCCTAAAGGAACTCAGGCCCTCAGGTACTGTCACACTCTGTTTATCACTGTGATGAGTCCTGGAGTGTCAGCCCCTTCCAGCATTGCAATCGATTTCCTCCAGATACTAGACTTATGTCATTTACTCCTCTGGGGTCACACTGTGTGCATGAACACACAGCCATTATACTGTTTGCATTGTGTAACCTGATACCACACTACCTAAACATCTCAGGTTTCTACCTCAAAGATTTCCCTGAAGCATTTACCTCGGGGAAATCTGCGCTTCATGCTGTGCTGTGGCTCTGGCCCAGAGGAGAATGGAGTGGAGAAAAAATATGACACTAAATGCCAAGTCCTGAGCTGGATAAAAGCTTTATTTTATGTGAAACTCCTTTTAGTCCACAGATTGATGCTCTTTATCCAGAGCTGTGTAAAAATTCAGGAGGTGGATATGGAAGATTTTGAGGGGCACCAGAGGAGCAGGAGGAGGGAACAGACCTGTGAATGGCTTCATTAACACGGAGGAGATGGGTTCATTAACACCCAGCAGCCCTGCTGAAAAGGAGAGCCCCACTGGTAGACTGGGGAGGAACAAGGCGTGCTACGTGTGTGTGTGTGTGTGTGTCTGTCTGTCTGTGTGTGTCTGTCTGTGTGTCTGTGTGTGCGTGTTGGCAGGTGCAGGAGGTGATAATTGGTAGTAGTCTCATGTTTGCTCAGGCACAGATCTAAAAGTGGAGATCTTCACTGTCTCATTGGCTTTGAGATCCCAGATTCCCCCGTGGCTGTCTGTGTGTGTGTCTTTGTCTCTCCTCTTTTCTTTCATTGCTTCTGCCTTTTTTTCTCTCTGTCTCTCTTTTGCTCTCCTGTGCCTGACCCTCTTTTTCTCTTTGATGGGGACTAGACACACTTGTGTGCCGAATTTTAACCGGTCCTGGGCTTGAATCATTAGTGTGCAGAAATCGAAGAACACTTGCTTGTGTGGAGTAAAAATGTGCTCCGTGAGAGAGCTGCCATGATTGGTGGACTAATCGATTAAAAGAAACTTATAGTTGATGACATGTTTAAGTCACTTATTAATTAAAAAGTTAGATATCAGTTTGGTATGTGTAAGGATCTGACACATACCAAGCACTGTTTGTATATTTAGTTTGTGTTTGATGTGAAGGGACTACAGCTTGCATTTCATTACACAGCCTTGTGTTGTAGAATGCTAAATGAACCTTTGTGCTTTAGCCAAACATTCACTAGTTTTAGCTCAACAAATGTGGGGATTTGCTGCTTTTCTTTGTTTTCTGTCACAGTAAACTGAATCTGGAGTTTAGACTGTCGTTCTGACAAAATAAGACACTTGTTGGATGCCCCTTTGGACTGTGGGAGGTTGTGGTGGACATTTTGTACATTTGTGAACTGAAATGCATTCATTAATCATGTTAATCATTGTTAGTAACACCCTGAAAATATGACAAGGTGAGGACAATATGTCCCAAGCTGCTCCCCAGGATTCGATCCAGGCTTACATGGCACAGGGTCTGTCAACTCCAGCTGTTTCCAGCACTGTTTGTGAGCCCCAGGTATGGCAGCTATCATTTGATTACATAAGAGTTTCAAAAACTCTGTGCCACAGACACATCTATCAGTACAAAGTCCTGTTTACCTGATGTTCATCGAAATGAACATGCTGTGGCATTGTTTGGTAAGGCGGAGCAGTCACATGAAGTTTATTTGTGCAAAAACACAAGAATGTGGCAGAATAATGTGTTTGTGTATACGTGTGTGCTCCATGTCCTTGCTGTCCCCTGAGACTCTTCAGTGATTGTTCCCAAGAGCCTCCTCTCCCACGCTCCATCTTATCAGTGAGGGAGGTTGGTGGGTGGATCAGCCTCCACATGGCTGCTGTGGCTGCCTCTAAGCCACTCGGCTAATCTATCAGACTGTTTGCATGTGTAATGTGTGTGTATATTGTGATTAAAGGCAGATCAATGCAGGGATTGATCAGAGCCTTCAAAAACATAACATTCAAATTGATAATGAGTAGATGTGAACACACATTATTGGAGGCTTTCAGATTGCTTGCAGTAGAAAGGAACCAGGTTGTTTAATTCCGAAAACCTTCCTTTCTATCAAATCCACAATGAAGAATGTTTCTTTAACTATAAAAACTGCTAACAGCCGATAGATTTATTGGTAAAATATGCAGACAGAAAATGAGATATTGTCCACATACAGTGTAATTACCCAGCTTCTATTCTTCCTGTTTCTGTGTTTGTATTCATCCCTTCCTAAATAGACACTTTCTGATTCGCTCTATTAGAAATGGAATGGAATCATACTTTGTGGCCACAGGTCCACTGACCAGTCTGATTTCTCCAGGGGCTATTTTGTGGTTCTGTGCTGGCGCTGCTGCAATTAGATAAAGCAGTATAATGAAGTAAATCTCATTTAGCTGTGAGAGTCCACCAAGACAATCAGCAGTTGTCGCAGATCTGCACTGCAGATATCGATTGTCTGTCCAGCACTGTAGGAAATAACAGATGGGAGCTCTGGTTAAGATGAGGCTTTCCTTAAACCACTTCACTATGTACTCTGCCTGCAAGCTCACAGGCACTCCTGATCTTGCTGTGTGTGTGTGTGTGTGTGTGTGTGTGTGTCGTTTAAATGGAAAATCCTCCGTATAGCAGATTTATATCACATTCATAAAGCAGGTTTATGTCTCTGAGCAAGTCAGCGATTCGGTGTGATTGTGTGAATTTATGCTGATGCACCGCAACATGGGGTGTTGAGATACCAAACAAAGGACAGTGCAGATCAGCATAATGTGATACAATATGATAAAACAGAACATAGGTATGATAAATAAGTAATAATAAATAAACAATAAATAATAAATAAACATATTTGCACCAGAATTATTCAATTATAATACCCCAAAATAAGTAATTAAAACCTCCAGGGGCCTGGGGCTCCGGGGCAGTTGCCAGCCTCGCCCAGGTAATAATCCAGCCTTGAAATTCACTCAGTTAAAAATCAACCCAGTGTGGTGAAAGTAGCACCAATGCACAGTTGATCCTATAATGTAGAAACTGACGCTGGATCAGAACACCTCCTGGTTCCAGGTTAACTCAGTGTTGTGTTAGTTTGGTATTTACTCATGCGGTCAATTTTTAACCCAGTGAAGTTTGGTGAGTAGAATATATGAACCATTAAAGGGCCGGTATGGTTATGTATATGAATACACTATCAACTGGTTCCAGTCTGTTCTAATTACTGCAACAGCAGCTACTTAACTTTCCAGACAAAATCAAGCCTGGACAGTATGTGTGAATTCAAGGATAGGAGAACCACCAGTGTGGTCCTCAAACAGGAAGCAGCTATGATTCAGCCATTTCAGGACATGTAAAAAAATGCCATTAATAGAAGGCATTTATGAATACAAGAATAAAGCTTTCATCATCAGTGTACATGTCCCTCTATTTAAAGCAACAGGGGAAACATGAGTGAAAGCTTAAAACATGAAAATCTGTCCGCTGAGCCGAAAAGGAAAAAAGCCTATAGCCACTCTGTTTCTTTAAATGAAACATAATTCTGAAATGATTAAAAATTTATGAAAAGCAGCAGTGGAAACTAACCCAGTGTGTGTGTAAATGGACCTGTGCCATGTGTGAAGTGTGTTTCCTCAGGTGCATTAAGGCTGCCAGCTGTTTGGCCGGTAAATGGATGGACCTGTGAACAGCAGGCGATGATAGTGGTGGGGCCTGTGCGCGCTGTCTTCACATGGTAATCCCCTGACAGAGAGTAATGCAGGTCCACGACCGCAGAGCTGCGGCCAGCTCAGCGTTCGCTCTGCCCGTGTGTATGTGTGTGTGTTTATTAGCACCATATTGGCCTTTCAGGGCCCTAGCTGATTGATTTTGCATGCTTCCCAGTGTTATCTCTCTCAGGAGGGGAAGGGGGAGTGACGCAGCCCTGCCCACTAAGGCCAGAGGAAAACACTGGCTGTCTGACCAGGGGCAGTTGCTGGGAGAAAGTGGGGCAGTTGCCAGGGGAAACCAGGGTGGTGCTGAGAAACCATGCACATTCTACTAATGAAGGAGTATTGTTTTTGACAGAGAGGGTCGAATTCAGGGTGGGGGAAGAACGCATATTTAATCTCTGAAGTCACTTCTTTTGGAATACTTAAGGAAATATAGTGACCTTCCATGATGCAGAGCTCAGGAAAGAACCAGTCAGACCAAAAGAAATGGCACATCGAGGAAAAGCCATCTTTAAGCTGTCTTATTGACATATGTCATGAAACATGCAGGAATGTGTCCTGGTTTCAGTGTCAGGTCACGGATAAACACCTGTCCTTATAGTAGTGTTGGCTGCATTGATTAGTAAATAAGACACCTTCACAGGTTTTTTAAACACATGAGCCCCCAAACCTTTGTTAAAATGATATTTTCTTCACATATTTTGTATACACCCAACAGGCTGTATACATGGGTCAGTGATCTTCTCTACTGCTGAGAGTGCACATGCTGAACAGAATGTCACTTTCTCACGTCTTCCATACGTTGTCATTCTAAATGACACAGCAGGAGCGTCTTAACTGAAGAGAAATGCATGAAATATGATTCTTTATTCTCTGTCTGCAAGGGTTGGCTTGATAGAAGAGAAGTTTTGGCCTCTGGCTTCGCTCCTAGACAGAGTTTATCTAAGACAGACATACACACACACACACACACACACATTAAGAATGTTAGGAACCCCAAAGTTCAGCAGTGTTTGTGAGTATTAAGCAGACAGAAAATACTTTTGGAAGAGTCACCAGTGAGGCTTTAATCTTGTTTAATTCTCTTTGTTGTCTTTGAGTCAATTGTGTGTGTGACATGTGCCTTCATTTGTGTGTGTACTTCTCTCTGAAAGTGTGTTAAACCTGTCACAGCTAGGGTTTTGGGTTAGCCTGTTCGCCTCCCGTCTCTTATCATTTCACCTTTCAGGTCTTCATATAGAGTTGAAATATGGACTCATGCTCACACATGGACCCTGCAGGTTTAATGGCTCAT
Organism: Scortum barcoo; assembly: GCA_023238725.1. Taxonomy (NCBI): domain Eukaryota; kingdom Metazoa; phylum Chordata; class Actinopteri; order Centrarchiformes; family Terapontidae; genus Scortum; species Scortum barcoo. The sequence continues at coordinate 1,673,716 of CM041538.1, read as the reverse complement.
GTGTTTTCTCCATCAGCAGTCACATGGACAGATGAAAAAGTCCAGCCCACTTGAGTCATATCAGGGTGACCCTCAGTGTCCTGCAGACATGCTGTTTGTTTTAGTCTCATGACTTCACTTTACCAACACCACCATCACATCATGTAATTACTCAGCTTGACTGAATGCACCTGAATGTGATCCTGTTAAGAGCTTTGTGTGCGGCTCCAGGGACGGTAATGTTGGTTGCTTCTTATATCGCAACATTCATGTTCCTCTCAGGTCCAGTACTTTGATTTATCATCAAACCCAACTATGACGGTGAACATGCTGAACATTAGACCTGAGGTGATGTCAGCATTTAGCTCAAAGCATGACTGGGCCTGACTACAGCCTTACAGAGCTGATAGCAAACCAGTTAAAATCCAGTAGAATTTGTAGTTTAAAGGTAATTTGATTAAGTGAGAGTTAAATGAGCTTCACATAGTGTGTTCTGCAGATGTGTTTCATTTCTTTGACTGAAGTCAAAGTTCAGTTTGACTGCATAGACCTGCACACGAGCTCTCAGCTGGATTGGTAAATGCAAAGTTTCCACAGCCAGTGGGTAGCCAGCTCCATGACATCAGTTATTCAGGAATACATAGATGTTATATGAGTGGAGAGTCCACCACACATACCATCCAGGTGATCCCTTCAGTTAAGCAAAGTCAGCCCTCGTCTTTGTATCTGTATCTTTTAGATGCAGTAAAACTCTTGTAAGTATATGGAGAGTTTATAGAGGACCACAAACTGCCAAACCAGGACACACAGAAATCACTCTTTGTTCACAGCGATACAGATCAAGCACAAACAATACAATACATAATACAATAGTTGAAAATACTGAATAAAATCTTGTTAGCTAAGTATACCAGAGGCTACGTTTTGCTTACTATTTGAGTGACTTGATATTATCTTTTATTTTTTATTTTATTTGATCTTTTTTCATTATATGTCTTAGGTCGGATCTATCAAATCAGATCTATCAAATGTGAAATCAGTGCAGTAGCTGTTGGAGGATGAAACCTGGAATGAATCACCCTTTGGCTCTGAGGATCAGTGGAGAGTGTTGGTGGCCCATCCAGGCCTGAATAGGATTTTCAAGGTGCTTCTTATAACACGACAAACAATCTGAGGAAAATGCTGTGTTTCTTTATCACTTTTGAGGCATGAAAAGGTTATTATTTAAGAATATTGGTAGATTCAGTCCAAATAAACACTCAAATCACTTGTTGTATCTGTTGCTCTGTCCTGTTCTTTATCCCCCTATCTTTAGTTTAAACACTCTTTCCTCCATCTTCCTTATCATGATGTAAGGCCTCCTGTGTGTGTGTCCTGTGTGTGTGTGTGTGTGTCTGTGTGTGTGTGTGTGTGTGTGTCTGTGTGTGTGTGTGTGTGTGTGTGTGTGTGTGTGTGTGTGTGTGTGTGTGTGTGTGTGTGTGTGTCTATAGGGCTCAGAGAAGAACTACAGTTATGAGCCTATTTTCCAGTGAGGATATTGATCACATAACAGGAGGGCATTGATCAAGCTGCACTTATGTGACACATCCTGGATTCAGGTTCTTGGGAGATCCACATCTGCCATTAAAGAGTGGCTCTTTCAGACTCTCTCCTTGTAATTGATCATGTTAATAAGTGTCACTGCCCTTACTTTGCTAGTACTTTGTCACAGAAGGTAAACTTGCACACTTTTGAACTTTTACTATTACAAAGGTAAAGTGTGTTGACTTTTTGTACTCTAATTGCTGAAACGGTGTTTAGTGTGTGGTAGATACTGTATAGAATTAGTAAGCAGTGAGGAGCCACGTTAGCAGCTCTGTGATGCACCGTGGTGCTTCGGGCTAAATGCTAATGTTGGCTACGTGCTAATTACAAACATGAGTGTTAAAGTGCTGATGTGAAGCAGATAAAATGTTTACCATGTTCACCATCTTAGATTAGCACATCGGCATACTAAAAGTAGCAAATTTGCACAAAATACAAAGTCCAGCTGATCCTGATGTCACAGTCACTTGTTTTCATGTGTTTGGCCACAAAACAAAGTACAGGACACATCAACATGTTGCCCTGATCATGATGAGCTCGTAGTTCTTCAAGTCTTCAGCCCCTGAGGACCATGGACATATGGAGCAAACTACAACACAGTTCATCTGACAGGTGTTTCAGTCTGGACACACACACACACACACACACACACACACATACCTGAAGACTGACTGACTGACTGACTGACCACCTGGCACTGTGGGCTACAGCGTTAGGCACAGTAAACAAATGAAGAGAACAGATATTATTTAATTTAGTATTTTGTGCTTTCGATTGTGGTATAATACAAATTATACTTTATATATTTTAGAAATTCCCCTCCTTGAACCGCCACCTTACTGTGGTGGAGGGGTTTGTGTGCCCGAATGATCCTAGGAGCTATGTTGTCGGGGCATTAAGGGCATTACGCCCCTGGTAGGGTCTCCCATGGCAAACAGGTCCTAGGTGACGGGCCAGACTAAGAGCGGTTCAGAAGCCCATCATGAAAAGAAGAATATCAAGGACCGTTACGTCGCCCGGATTGGGCGTTACCGGGGCCCCACCCTGGAGCCAGGCCTGGGGTTGGGGCTCGCAGGCGAGCGCCTGGTGGCCGGGTCTTTGCCCACGGGACCCGGCCGGGCTCAGCCCGAAATGGCGACGTGGCCGCGTGGGCCCTGCCTTCCAGTAGGCTCACCACCCGCAGGAAGGTCCATGAGGGGCCGGTGCAATGTGGTTTGGGTAGCAGTCGTGGCAGGGCAGGGGCCTCGACGACCCAATCCCTGGAACAAAACTCTGGCAATAGGGACATGGAATGTCACCTCACTGGGGGGAAGGAGCCTGAGCTCGTGCAGGAAGGGAGGTTGAGAGGGTACCGGCTAGAGAGATGGTTGGGCTCACCTCCACGCATAGCTTAGTTTGGGCTCTGGAACCCAGCTCCTTGAGAGGGGCTGGACCCTCCACTACTCTGGAGTTGCCCAGGGTGAGCAGTGGCGGCGAGCTGGTGTGGGCTTGCTCATAGCTCCCCAGCTCCTCAGCCAGCCATCGCGTGTTGGAGTTCACCCCGGTGAACAGAGGGTCGCTTCCCTGCGCCTTCGGATTGGGGATAGGTCTCTTGCTATTGTTTGTGCCTCACGGGCCGAACAGCAGTACAGAGTACCCGGCCTTCTTGGAGTCCCTGGGAGGGGTACTTGATAGTGCTCCGGCTGGGGACTCCATTGTTCTCTACTGGGGGACTTCAACGCTCACGTGGGCAAGCAACAGTGATACCTGGAGGGGCGTGATCGGGAGGAACGGCCTCCCCGATCTGAACCCGAGCGGTGTTCTGTTATTGGACTTCTGTGCTAGTCACATCACGGTTTGTCCATAACGAACACCATGTTCGAAAGCATACATAAGGGTGTCCATCAGTGCACACGTGGCACCAGGACATTCCCTAGGCCGGAGGTCGATGATCGACTTTGTTGTCGTTTCATCTGATCTCCGGCCGTATGTCTTGGACACTCGGGTAAAGAGAGGGGCTGAGCTGTCAACCGATCATCACCACCTGGTGGTGAGTTGGCTCCGCTGGCAGAGGAGGAAGTTGGACAGACCTGGCAGACCCAAACGTATTGAGGTGAGGGTCTGTTGGGAACGTCTGGCCGAGCCCTCTGTCAGGGAGGTCTTCAACTCCCACCTCCGGAAGAGCTTCTCACAGATTCCGAGGGAGGCTGGAGACATTGAGTCCGAGTGGACCATGTTCTCTGCCTCCATTGTCGACGCTGCAGTTCGAAGTTGTGGACGCAAGGTCTCTGGTGCCTGTCGTGGTGGCAATCCCCGAACCCGGTGGTGGACACCGGAAGTAAGTAAGCAGGATGCTGTCAGACTGAAGAAGGAGTCCTATCGGACCATGTTGGCCTGCCTGTGGGACTCCTGACGCAGTTGACAGGTACAGGTACCGGCAGGCCAAGCAAGCCGCAGCCCGGACGGTCCTGGAGGCAAAAACTCGAGTCTGGGAGGAGTTCGAGTTCGGTGAGGCCATGGAGGAGGACTATCGGTCGGCCTCGAAGAGATTCTGGCAAACCGTCCGGCGCCTCAGAAGGGGGAAGCAGTACTCTGCCAACACTGTTTACAGTGCGGGTGGGGAGCTGTTGACCTCAACTGAGGACATTGTCGATGACGGTGGAAGAAATACTTCGAGGATCTCCTCAATCCCACCGACTTGCCTTCCAATGAGGAAGCAGAGGATGGGGACTCTGAGGTGGACTCGTCCATCACCCAAGCCGAAGTCACTGAGGTAGTTCAGCAAGCTCCTCGGTGGCAAGGCGCCGGGGGTGGATGAGATCCGCCCTGAGTACCTCAAATCTCTGGATGTTGTGGGGCTGTCTTGGCTGACACGCCTCTGCAACATTGCATGGAGGTTGGGGACAGTACCTCTGGAGTGGCAAACTGGGGTGGTGGTCCCTCTTTTTAAAAAGGGGGACCGGAGAGTGTGTTCCAACTACAGAGGGATCACACTTCTCAGCCTCCCCGGGAAGGTCTCACGCCAGGGTACTGGAGAGGAGAATCGGTCGGCCGATGATAGTCGAACCCTCGGATTCAGGAGGAACAATGCGGTTTTCGTCCTGGTCGTGGAACAGTCTGGACCAGCTCTATACTATACCTCCCGTGCAGGGTGCTTAGAGGGTTTATGGGAGTTTGCCCAACCAGTCCACATGTGCTTTGTGGATCTGGAGAAGGCATTCGACCGTGTCCCTCGTGTGGTATTCTGTGGGAGTGCTCCATGAGTATGGGGTCCGGGGCCTTTGCTAAGGGCTGTTCGGTCTCTGTACGACCAGAGCAGGAGCTTGGTTCGCATTGCCATTGCCGGCAGTAAGTCAGACCTGTTCCCAGTACATGTTGGACTCCGGCAGGGCTGCTTGCCTTTGTCACCGGTCCTGTTCATAATCTTTATGGACAGGATTTCTAAGGCGTAGCCAGGGGCCGGAGGGAGTCAGGTTTGGGAACCACAGGATTTCATCTCTGCTTTTTGCAGATGATGTTGTCCTGTTGGCTTCTTCAAGCCAGGACCTTCAGCATGTGTACTTGGAGCGGTTTGCAGCCGAGTGTGAAGCGGCTGGGATGAGAATCAGCACCTCCAAATCCGAGGCCATGGTACTCGACCGGAAAAGGGTGGTGTGCCCTCTCCGGGTGAGTGGAGAGGTCCTGCCTCAAGTGGAGGAGTTCAAGTATCTCGGGGTCTTGTTCACGAGTGAGGGAAAGATGGAGCGTGAGATTGACAGGCGGATTGGTGCAGCGTCCGCAGTTATGCGGTCGGTGTACCGGACCGTTGTGGTGAAGAAGGAGCTGAGTCGAAAAGGCTGAAGCTCTCGATTTACCGGTCAATCTCTACGTTCCCACCCTCACCTATGGTCATGAACTTTGGGTAATGACCGAAAGGACAAGATCGATGGATACAAGCGGCCGAAATGAGTTTCCTTGGCGAGGGCTCCCTTAGAGATAGGGTGAGGCTGGGGTCTTCGGGAGGAGCTCGGAGAGAGCTGCTCTTCCTTCGGGAGGAGTCAGCTGGGAGTGGCTTGGGCATCTATTTGGATGCCCCCTGGAGGGCTCCCTGGGATTGGGCCTCCCTAGGGAGGTTCCAGCGTGTCCCACCGGGGAGGAGGCCCAGGGGACACCCGAGCTGGAGAGCTATGTCTCTCGGCTGGCCTGGGAACGGCTCGGGGTCCCCCCGGAAGAGCTGGAGGAAGTGTCTGGGGTGAGGGAGGTCTGGGCATCTCTGCTCAGACTGCTGCCTGCGTCCGCGACCCGGTCCCGGATCAAGCGGATGAAAATGGATGGATGGATGGATATTTTAGAAATTACTTTAATGTGTCTTGTTATATTGAATTGATACAAATGTTTATGCATGTGATCTGAGGAACCAGTAATAGAAAAAAAAAATAGTGGTCTAATGTTTAGTATGACCTGTCTGATCAGGCTGTTCCATGTTGTTGTGTTTATCTGTACATGTTGTTGTGTTTATCTGCACATGTTGTTGTGTTTATCTGCACATGTTGTGTAGCGCTGTCTGAATATGAGAGGTTGAACTGGGAACCACCCACTGCTGCCCAGCAACATCTGAAAGCCCCATGCTTAGTTCTGCCCCAGTTACCTCCATACCGTGGGGTGGGGGTGAGGGGGGTGTTAAAGCAGACAGTTTTAACATCATGTAGCAGCATGAGTGCTTTTGAACATGACCATGGATAATGTATGAGTATTCACACTGAGCTGGTAGAGACTATCTGAGAGCGGAGACTGGGGGGAGCATAAAGATCAGTTTGCTGGTTGTGAGGAGGACTACTCAGTTTGTGAACAGCGGCATCGCACCTGTTAAATCGAGCCACATACCTATCTGTAATTACATTCTAGGTATCCATAATAGCATTCCTCCAAGTCAAAATATCATTCTCACTGGTTAGAGAAGGAATTAAAGAAAACCACTATAACATTCTTACTTGTATAAATTGTATTTAAGGATATCTAAAACTTTTATTATTTTATTCAGAACTAAATCTGAGATATCTTTAAATCCTTCAAAAGTATAAGCAGCCATTTTAATAATGCATAGCTACACTGGATATGTGTTGCAGATATCTAGTTAAAAGTGAGACAAATGTAACGTGGGTTGTGTTCAGTCTGGATTTCAAAATGCGGATATCGAAATATATCTAAATTGAAAGCCCAATACAAAAGTGGAGTAGATGAGGACATTGTCATTTGTGGAATGACAAAAGTGAGAGTTTTAGGAGGAATGATGTTATAGATATCTGAGATGTTCTTTTTGACTTGGAAGACTTGGGGGTATCTGCAGTAATACATCCAGTCTAGCTATTCAATGCTAAAACAGCTGCTTTTACTTTGTAAGGATTCATTTATTGAATTAATTTGTCTGGGAGAATGGGAGTTGTAGAGGCTTTAGAATAAGTTTTTTGTGTTTTGACTATGGTAAATGTCTTTGCAGATATCTCTAATTGCATTCCTGACTAAGGGGAATATAATTTTGACCAGGAAAAATGAATATCTGAAGTATAATATAATGGAAATTGAAAATACATAACCTGTTGTATGTTAAAAATCTACTTGTCATCAAATATCCACAATATATTTGTGGGTATGTGCAATTGCTTCTAGTCATTCCATCTAATTGTAGATATCTGAAATGGCATTTTTACTGCTCAGTAAGTTTTTTTGAGACATTCAAAATTACATTATGGATATCTTGAATGGTTTTTCATTTTGGATAACTGAAATTCAAATTATGACGAGTAACAATTGTAGATGTCTGAAATGAGTTTTTCCTTGAAAGGATTTTATAGCAGATATCCAGAATGTTCATTCTAGATATCAAAAATTAATTTCAATTGTGGATAGCTGAAATTGAAAGCCCAATACACATGAATGGCAACTGTGATGTAATTAGTCTTAGGAAGAATTGTGTTGTGATATCTGAAATGTTTTTTTTAACCATACGGTATATATCCAGTCTAGTTATTAAATGTACAACAGCTTGTCATAGTGGCTCCAGTGAAAGCTGTCCTAATGTGAGACTGTCGCCCAGGTGATTGTAACGTAAACAGGGCTGTGCTTGGGCTTAAGATATATTTTGTTTCGGGAAATGGGTGTTTAGCAGGCAGGAAGGACCTTATAAAAAAGACTCCAAATCAAGATTGAAATCCAGGAAGGACCACAGTCTGTAGTGTGGACTGTTAAATGGAGAGCTGCTGCCTCCTAGGCACCTGCTGCCCTTGAGTTAAGGCACTGAACCCCTGTCTGCTGCAGGGTGCGGTCATGTGGCAGCCTGCTTAATCTGCTATCTCTCCCTCAGTTGCACATCTATGGGTCGTGTATATGCATGCTGTAAATTAAAAAAAAAAGGGGATTAATTAAAAAAGACCACACTCAGGACACACTTAATATTGGAACCTGTGTTCCTGGGTAAGGATCCTAGAATAGCATTGTAAGAATGCTGTCAAACACTTGAATCTAGTGTGTAAAGCACATTTCAGCACATATGAGCAGCTTCTAAGGCTTTATTCTTTCTGTCTTTGTCAAATTAAGAAGCTTTGAAATATTTTTATTTCGAGCTGCCTCCATTAACTTGAAAGTAGAAGACAGAAAAATACTGCATATATTCACATGAGGTGGTGTCAACAGAAATAAACTACAATAAGCTAAAGTAAATTTCCTTTTTTATATGAAAGATCAAATATGGGATCAAACAATAGCTTTCCTCCTAATCCCCATGTGGAAATGATAAAACCATGTATTCACAGAGGAGTGCAGTCTTGAGACCATCAGGACAAAATTGTCCTTTTATTAAATTCAGTCTGATGCACTCTCTTCTGATGGGGAAGATACAGTTTGATAGGTTTTTGCTGCAGAACACTGCAGTGTCAGTGCTTCTCAAACATTTTTGGCTTTAACACAAAGTGACTTCCACCTTGTCAAGGCGTGCATATGGCAAACAGCTCAGCCAGAAAAGGATTTAGTCTTTTCAGCTTGTTGGATCTGATTGATCATCACAGGAGGCTGAAAAATGTATACGTATAACATACACATACCTTATCTGATGAGGACTCCAGGCTCAGACTGAGAGGAGCTGGTTTTAGTGAATATCACTAACAGAAAAAGGTTCTGATCATTTTGTATAAAAATGTGTATAAAAAAACATGACAAATGAGGAAACCCCAGCTTCTTCTTAATGTAAAGGAATTGAGTAAGGCCTATAAAAGTGAACACACAACAGTATGCTAAGCTCAATTTTGAATTTATATTTAAATGCAGGAAACAGGAAACAAGACATGAAAGATTTCCTATTTAAACACAACCATCACTCTAGAAGTCAAGAATCCATTTTTTTCACAGTATTTGATATTGATATTTTTATATTCTATTGATTTGTTCTTTGAGTTTTCTTACAGGATCAAATATTAATAATTAATATCTTAATTAGTGAGAGTCTGAATATTCCTGCGCAGCAGCAGAATTCTGTCAGGTTCTTAAACTTGGACTGTGCTGAACACCTCAACACATAGCTCATTTTGCACTTTAAACTCATCAGTACTTCTGCAAATGGAAGAATGGTTACGTCCCTTCAGGTTTACTAATCATATCGACGTAGAGGACTCACATCAGGTGATGAACATTCATTACTGTATTTAAACTGAATTGTATTCACACACGTAGTCTTAATCATGAGAAACTTCAATAAATATGCAGTTATATCCAAGAAATCCAGTGGTGCTGGTGGTTGATTTGTTCTTTGAGTTTTCTTACAGGATCAAAGTCTTAATATCTTAAGAAAATCAACAGCACAAGCAGCACAAATGAGCAGATACATGCACACACATGTCCACAGCAGCTCTTATCACTGATCATTACAGTGTCTGTGGTTGTTTTCCACAGTGTTTCTCTTCCTGTTTCAGAAGAGCTATTTCCACCCAGCCATCAAGCACATTTCAAATCCACTTTTACAACACCACTAAAAATAAAGGTGTGTTTCCGTCAGCTGAGGAGAAGTGAATACATTAGCATCCGAAATGTGAAAAACAACCATTACAGAAACATGTGCTGGTGATTCACATCACATAGTGCCTTTCAAGAATCAAGAATGTTTATTGTCATCATGTTTTCACATAAGAAATTAAGATTGGTGACTTCCAGCTTTAAACATAAATATATGTAAAAATATGTAATATGTACATAAATATCTAAAGATTTAAAGTTGCAGCAGCAATGTACAATGGGGGAGGGGTTGATGGAATTTGGGGAAAACTGCCTTTAACTCGACGTGGTTAAAGTCTCCGGCCACGATCACAGCCGCCTCTGGATTGTTGTTCATCTGCAGACTGATCATGCAGTACAGCTCCTCCAGTGATTATTTAGCATTAGCTTGTGGTGATATGTAGACGGCTCCTCTGTGTTTCCGCTGTATGCCGCTCTGTGAATCCGCTGCGTGTACACGTGCTGCCATGGCAACAACAACAATGAAGGCTTTTAGTTTTGTCTTATGTCACACAGCGAGTGCTGTGAAGGGTTGGGCTCCATTTTGAGTCTGCTTGGAAACAAATTGAGATTTTCTGACTTCTGATGGCAACAAATGTGTACTGAACCTTTCGTTTGTCCCTGTCCTTTTTCAGTGAGGCTAGCCATGTAGTTCCACTGAGCTGCCTTAAGGTTAATGCTATAACTAATAACTCTGTCTGGTCTGTATGCTCTCTGTCAGTACTCAGCCCAAGATCTTCTGTGTAACACCACTGCACTGTTTCTACAGTTCAGCAAGAGCAGCAGAGTGCTGAGCCTTGTCAATCACAAAGATCATGATCACGTCAAAATTACTCAGTTAAACTTTTAAGCATGTTAGCAGTTTTGAATTTGAATTTGGAGTAAGTATTCTGTGACGAATAAGTCCCCAGGCTACAGCTGTTGTGATGAAGATATATTTAATGTTGAATCGACATTTTGTATCTTGTGCTTCTTCTTAGATCAGAATTATACCTACAGTCTCTCGGCCTTCCCAGCTAAAACAAGATTACAGACCTAACCTGCACCTTTGAGCTTCAATCATTTATAACTTCAGTTACTTTCAAGGCTTCAACGCTTAATTAATTAGATTAGATTAGGGATTTTAAAAGGCTTTTAAAAAATCTTTTTTAGGCCGGTTCAATAATGGACTCAGATTTGATAAATTGCTATTGAAGCCCAAAACCCGGTGCTCAGACACAAAAGGTATCTACAAAAATGATACTAATTGATTCATTACTGTTCATCTATCAAGAAAATAGTACTGTAAACTGAATATATTGAGGTTTTGGACTGTCATAATATGCAGTTAAAAAACATCAACTTGGGCTCTGAGAACGTGGGCTCTGTTTAAATGTAATAGATTATATGATTATTGAAAAAGTAGGCTGCATATTCATCTATAATGAAATGAATCCTTAGCTGCAGCCTTGATACATCTGTACTGCGGCTGGTGGAGACTTTTCTGGTGTCATTTCAGAGAAAGTAATCTTGCCCTTGTAGAAAAGCATCAAAACATGTTGTATTATTCCGTCTTCCCTCTCGGGTTTGATACTCCATCACTTGAACAGAAACCAGCGCTGCAGCCTTCATCCCATCTCTCCCTCCAGATGATGTTAAAGAAGCCATTCTGGATGCACTGACTTGTTGTTAATGTGCAGACTATGAGCTGACATTTGCCGTTGACAGCTTTGTTCTGCATGAGTGTGCTGTGTCTGCTCAAATCACACCGCGGACAAACTTGCGATGATTTCCGGTGAAATGCAGTCACAGTGTTGCGTACCTCCCCCCAGGCATCACAAAAGCTATTTCCTCTCCAAAGGTAGGCTATACTTGGCAGACAAATAAAGAGGAGAAAATTGCAGGGAGAGAAAACCCTGCTGTTCTTGCTGAAAGCTGCTCCCGTTTATGCTTTTACTTCTGCAAGTCCCGCTCCAGCTTTGGGATTTACAGGCAGGCTAAACTCTCTCTGGCCAGGTCCATCGATCTTTCCTCTAATGCTCATCTAAAAGCAAGTCAGGTTTTACATGACTTTTTTTCTTCACTCTGCTAGTCGAGCATCAGGTTTTTTTTTCCTCCGACCTCTTAAAAGCCTTTTAATCCCTTAAATTTCCCCTTAAGCAGCTTTGAAGGAAACAGCTTCATGTATATATTCTGTATCTGCTTATTCTGTGATTTACAGAAGCCGAGAAAGGCCATGCTTGCCATTTTTGCAACGCCCTTATCTTGAGATCATGAGTTAGTTATCTTGTGATCTTGAGGGAAAAAAGCTTTGTTCATCTCAAGATAACAAAATAATTAATCACAAGAAATCAGAGTGTGTTTTCCTCTTGTTCCTTGTGATGTTTGTGTGTTTATTTCCAGTTAGTTTCCATCATCAACAGGTATGTGTAGGGTGTGTGGAGATGCTGTGGGGGTCATTATGTACAGTGGAGACAGCAAACAGGATGAGCTTAATAATGTCTTCATTATTTCTATATAATATATATAACGGCTTTATTTGAGCAGCTGCTGGCTGAAGCAGAGAGATGGGTCAACCTCTCATCTTTGGAGACTATAAAACCAGATTGTCTGCTCCAATGAAGAAACTGCAGCAAAGCAAACTCCACATTTAGGCCTTAATTATTGATCAGTTATGGATCCTCCCTGACAGTCATCACAGTGATCTTGAAGGTTTGAAATCAGCTGTACTCAAATGAACCACACATTCATTTTGGTGTTTTCCATAATTAGCTCCTTATCATGAGAAAAAAAACAAACGTCATTTTCTCATGATAACAAGATAAATTATCCTGTTATCATGAGAAAAGGAACTTTATTATCTCATTAAAAAAGAAAAATTGTGTTCTTGGCTTCAGTGATAATGGCTGAATAATTTAAACCAAGTCTGCCCTGATGAAAATATTCTAGGTGTCTTGAGCATCATTTTGTGTACTTTTTCCCCATAATTTAGTCTGACTTACAGCATTTGGAATTTTTGGAATTTTCCTGACAAGGCATTTATTTTCACAGAAAGAGTGGACTTATTTCAAGGTTGTATTTAGAAAAATGGCACTCTGTGACTGTAGTGAAAAGATAAGGATATTAGCAGTGGCACAGATGAAAATCACCTAGTTGAGCTGGCTGGGGGTCCACCTCCTCCACCTGGAAGAGAAGGCATGTCCAACTAGGAGGAGGGCCATGCTGGTGAAATAACATAAGAAAGAAAAAATGAAGGGCTTCAGGCTACCTTGCTAAGCCTGTTGTCATTGTTTGGTTGTGAAACCTTACTTCTAATGAAAATCTGGCAAGTGTCAAGTCAAAGGCAATTAGACATGCTGTAAATTCTTAAAGACATTTCAAGACTCATTTTGAAGACTTCCGTTCTGACTGGGGGCGAGTCCCAGGCATTTAAAGGTCTCCTAAGGAGCCCTGGCCTCTAGTGACACTATGGAGATTTTTCTTTTATCAGTGGGTTCCTGTTTTTTATGCACATCGCTGAAGCAATAAACAGTTCGGCCAGTGGTTTCACTCTTTTCTAGTGATCTGCAGCTGGCAGTAGTGCATTAAAATACACTGCAATATGCAAGAACAGACAGTAAAGAAGAAGAAGACTGCTAGTCAGTAAACATGGATGAAAACAATCCAGGATTCAAACAGAAATACATTTAACTGAATAACACTGCATGGATGCATAACTAGTTTGTTTTTAAGGCTTCAGGGGGAACCTTTAAACTCTACAGCGTCCTTTACATGTTGTTGTGGTCACTTGTGAATTGTTGGCCCACCTGGCTGTCATGTGAGAGTGTTTTGCATCCTTTAATATTCGCTTTCTTGAAATTCAGCCAGACGTGTGGTGTCTGTTAAGTCTTGACATCTCTAAATAAAATAAACAACAATAAGCAAACATGAACCGACCGGGAGGTTCAGGGATGTCTGATTTCAGCACCCTCTGAACTGGTTGCTGGGTGTAATTAGATGTGTAACCTTATCACAGCACAGCACACACCACTCAGGCTGATGTCTGTTTCTCTCTTTTCTCTCTCAGTGAGCTTCATGGACTGCGCTGGAGGGAAGGTCTGGTTCGAGGGTGGAGATTCTTCTGATTTCAAAGTGAGTGAGGACGGTGTGGTCTACTCCCTGCAGCGCCTCAGCCTGGCGGGAAAGGGGAAAGCCATGGTGGTGGTCTATGCCCGAGACCTGCGATCCAAACAGGTCTGGAAGACCAGAGTGCACCTCCATGTCCGTCCAAAATGGCAACAGCACTGCACCTCAACAGGTAACACACTAACAGAAGATAGCTGTGTGCACATGCTGATGAATGTTTGCTCTAAAGCCTTCTTTACTTTCTGTCTTAATAAACAAATGAATGTGCATCGCGTCCTCCTAAAACTGTATCGTCATTGACCCCAACTTTACCACCATGCAAACACAGACCATTCTTTGAATGTTCTATAAAGACAGAAATGTTGGCTGTAGTGCCAAAACTACTGGTTATGTAATAGATTACTCTCCCAGATTTGCTGTTCTTGTTCACATTTGTATCATTTTAAAGATGTAACTTTGTGCTCATGTACCTAATGATGGAAAGGATAAGTTATCAATAGATTATTCAGAAACTATAACTGATTATTTAGTCACAGCCCTAATACTGTCATTTATGCAGCTTGGTTAACAGGCTCATGAGTAGTTAACAACACACTGTAGCATCACCCACCATAAGTATTTTTATTCCATAAGAATTACCCAGAGTTCACAGCGTTCACACATACCAGGATACGAGTCTGAGGCAGCATGTGTGAAGCCTTTCTGAGAGAGAGCTGTCATTTTTTGACAAGCAGAATCATGAAGCAGTCTCAACGTGATGGGCTGCTATTTCTCCACACAGCCTCACTAATGTTGGATGGACTATGTACAGATATAAAATCAGCTTTTCCAGCCCAGCAGGCGCCTGGGGTTGGCCAAGTGCTGATTGCGGAGACAAAGCGAGTCAAACAGCCATCTGTTAGTTTGTTTCATGTACAACAGCGATAATAAGGCCCTCTGCATGTATTTAGACAAGACACTGGCCTTGATTGGTTGTTCTTCTAAACACAGCCCAGGAATAGCCAGTTGCCATATGCTTTAGCTGCTATCAACATCACTCACTGCAGTCGGAGTGGAGGAGAATCACAGCGAGTGAAAGAAGCTGTCAACAATCGTTCATAAGGAAAACTCACGAGGAGAGGCCGTGGCAGTTAACAGCCAGTCATTTGCCAGGGGAGCAGTGTCAGCACTGAGAGGCAGCACCGGGGATGTTATCAAATGAAACTGAAGAGTGAGACAAACAGGCGTCACATTTACAGCCACCAAGCTCCAAATGTCAGTAAACTCGGTCTTTGGTTGACAATTCAGACAGGTCACCTTATTGTAGCGTCGAGCCTTTGTCCTCTGCCACATAGTTTGACTTTCAAAATATACCTTTCTTTTCAAATTGTTCCATTGTGTAACCTCCGCTGCAGAGAAACAGGCTTCCATTGGACATAGTATTAGTGTTTATACAATGCTACACATCAGCCTTTACTTCTAATCCCAGATGACATGATGAAGTGTATTTCATCATATTTTCATCTGCAGACTTGAAGCCTCCACCATGTTTACATGTTGTCTTGATTAAATATAATGGATGTTTCCAAAGCATTGTTGTAAAACCAGTCATGTCATACATGCTTTCCTACTTCTCTGTTTGTCCATTTCATGAGTTATTGTTTTCCTTTAGTAAATCATTCCAAGCCTTTTATTTGGGCATTATTTCGATTGCTGTTAAGCTATTCCCATTATAACTCTTATGTAACACTTTGCACACAGTTGTTTTTCTGAAAAGTCTTAAAGACATAATCCTCTCCTTTCGTGACAGACATGTTAAACGTCTTGCAGAAAGTGTCTTATTTCACTGACAGAGCTTAGCGCTTTTTGACCAATGTGTTACTGATGGAATTAGTGTTGTGGAAATGGACATTATACTAAATTCACCATGTGAGACATTATGCCACAGGTCATTATGATGAGGGAAAGCACATAAATAAAACTCTTACAAATTGACACAGTAAAGAAATAGAAGAGAGCAACAACTCATCAGTGCAGAGATATAAGTAAAGCATAAGCAAGTATATATTTCTGGCTCATGGTTCCTAACAGTGTCACAGTAAGGAGCAGAAAACAGAAGCACTGAACAGATATACACATGAGTGATCTTTGAATGTGCTACAGTAACTGTGAGCCTGGCTCACACACATTCATATGGGACAAAATCATTCAAATAATCAACCCTTTATTTCTGTGCACTTTTTTTATTTAGTTTTTTTCCCAATAGCATGAAAGAACAGATCTTTCAACAATTTCAAGATGTTTTTTAATTTGATTATTTCTCATGTAGTGACTCACATCTCTTAATTACTCCTCCTTTGTGTGCATTCACAGCATGTTCTATAAATTCATAATACTTCATCATGTGAGCAGTGTTGTATTAAATAAATCAAATGTAATAAAATGAATAAGTAAGGCTGAAAATACCCACGATCAGAGGCTGAACTCACCACGAGCAGCAGGTGAATCGTGGGAGTGCAGAGTAAAGAGAAGCTTCTCCTTTTCCTTATCATCCTCTGTGGACCCTGCAGTCTAGCTGCTCACTGACCAGTCATGCAGATCTGTGGTTGCATAGGACACAGACACAAACTCTCTCACACACACACACACACACACACACAGTGACAGGTGGTGGTCATTTATCACAGGGACTATAATGATAGCATTAATCCAAGCCACTGGAATGAGGTCAGAAATACCCTGAGTCACCAAGCCTTCCCAGCAGGCTTGCTTGCTCTGCGACTCAGCCATGCTTTGTGTGTGTGTGTGTGTGTGTGTTTTGTGTGCAATGTAGCCCAGTACACAACGCTTGTTTACTGTCTCTGCAGGTAAAGCGCAATGATGCAACACTGACTCAGCGGGTACCAGAGATCTTGTTTCCATGGCGCAGCGTGGTTGTCAGGGGTGATGGCACTTTGAGGCGGGTGAAGAGGGACTGGGTCATTCCGCCTATCAACGTCCCCGAGAACTCACGAGGACAGTTCCCCGAGGACCTCGTCAGGGTGAGACACACACACACACACACAAAGCAAGCCTGTCCTACAGTAGCTGTGAGGACCCTTTACTGACTCGCCCTCAAGCAAGGAAACAAGCAAAATATCAATTGTACAGCACATTTATTCCAAGAGAAATGTAATGTGCCTCAGAGACATACACATCCCTAACTGTAATTCAAACAATACAGTGCTATTTTTAACCATGACAAAATACAAAGTACAAATACACAGGAAACCAGTGGATGTTGTTAGTCTGCTTTTAAATGTTCACACTGAGGCAGATTTAATGCAGTCTGACAGAGTATTCCAGCAGCTGGGAACAGGGAAACTAAAAGCAGCCTCACCAACTTTGCATTTACCCCTTTAAACCCCCAAAAGGCCTGTACCAGATGACCTTAGAGGTCTGACAAGCCTGTCAGACTGTGGAGCAAGGCGACGCAAGTAAGATTTGAGTGTGAATTCTAGAATTAACCGCAAGCCGATGCATCTGAGACGCCCGAAAACTGGTGTAGTGCGATGACATTTTCTCTCTGAGAGTAGCATTGGGAATGAGCTGTCAGCCCACAGTCTTTGTAGGCTGAGCAGTGAGGAGGCCATTACAATAGGCAACTGGGGATACAGAGAGAAAGCATGAACTAGATTATATCCACCAGTGACATGAAGCCTTTTATTAGATACATTAAAAGGCAGTTTTAAGGTGCTGACACGGCCTCGAAAGTAAGATGGTGCCACCAGCAATTACACCTGGCTTTGACTAGACTGTCTGGTGCTTTCCAGGGACCTTGCAGACCACTAGAAACATAATGTTTGTATCTTAGGCTTGGCAGCAACAACAAAACATTGTTTTGTCAGTGTTAAGTTGACATGGGCACAATCACTATTTTTTTCAATGTGTGCTCAACTATTTAATGGGATTAAATCTTCCATGGGAGAGGATGATGTAAAACATTAATAACTGAAGGGCAAGAGACCAAGGATTGACCCCAGGGGGACACCACATGTAGTGTCCAACCATCTGGACACTACATACATGCAAATGTATGTTGATTCTTTAGTTAGGATGTCATTTTATCTCTATTGTAGTAGTCACAACTACACAGCTAGCTAATGCATATTATTTAGGTACTGAGCAGTAGTAAGATTGATTCTCTCGAGTTTCAGTGTCACATGCCAAGTTTTTCTTCAGGAAAAAAAAAAAGTAGTGTCAGTGGCACTAACTACTCGGCCATGGCTTTGGAAATGAAAGCAAAGATAAAGCACTCACATCCTGACCTTCTGAAGACGTGTCATTAATACTTGATGTACCACCAAGCTTTAATGAGGACACAGCAGACTAGCTTTCTCCTCTAAATGTGCTTTCCGTGTATGATTAGCACTCCTGTTAGCACGAGCACAGGAGTGCTTCCCCGTGTATTCTTTCCCACCCAGTTCCACCCCTGATTACACCGTTTTCTCTTCTAAGTGAATAAAATGTTGAACTCACTTATACAGCTGCAGTTGAAAGGTGCTTGATTCTCCATACTCCATACTCATCCTTTGTCTTTTTGTGTAAACAGTGTCACGTGCATGTTGAGACCTGTCTTTACTTTGCTGCTTCTTTCTTGTTTTAATCACAAGGACAGCGCGCAGCATTTTAATGGTGCACCAGTATCACAGTTTATTTTGACTTCAGCTCAAATCTTATTTTCAGTTGTGATGTAGCAGCAGCCTCCAGCATTTGCTGAGTGTTGTCTGTGCAAGCCTAAAGTCATACTGACATACGAGACACATCCAGGTCAAACTCAAAGTTTAGCTTCATTTGAAAATAGCTGTATTTTTATCTTTAAACAGGCAATGATGCTCACTAGAAGCAAATATCCACAAAATTGACAGCAACACATGACACACAAGATGTGGAAAATAATGTTTGTTTTGTGCAGGCCCTTTTACACAGGGTGAGCTTTTTATCCATTTACTCTATTATTTGTTACTCACCAAATGAATTGTTGTTCCAGCTCTGTCTACTACTTTCTCTGTTTACAGTAAATTCACTCTGCTGCCATGCCTTTTCCTTTTCTTCCTGTGTGTGTGTGCTTCAGATCCGCTCAGACCGGGACAAGAACCGCATGCTGCGTTACAGTGTGACGGGCCCCGGTGCCGACCAGCCTCCGACTGGCATCTTCATTATCAACCCAATCTCGGGCCAGCTGTCCGTCACCAAGCCTCTGGACAGAGAGCACATCTCCAACTTCCATGTAAGACTCTTTAAGGCGTGACAACTAAAGTCAACTGCAAAGCAAACTTTTAACTTTTCAGTCGCAGTTTGTTTGGATTTAGTTCACATTTTTACACACAGCATCATGGTGGTCTGTTTTCTTTGGTTCTTATTGATTACACCGCACTGCACCTTAAGCAAAAATATTATGTTAGCAAGACCCTCAGTCATATGGTCAAGAGGACATGTCCATGTCCATACTTCTTTGTAGTTTTAGAGGGAGTTTTGTGGCCCCCTCTGACCTTAGCAACATAGATACATTAGAATATAAGCAACCTCCTTACCAAAACATTAATATGCCCATTAAGTCCACTTTGATTCTGGTTCCAGCTGATAAATAATATAAATTAGGTAAGACATTTCTTATCATATTCTTTACATCTCTTTGTTGTTTTTACATGGCCAAAGAGCAATTTGGAAAATATTCACAAAGCAGATGTCTCTCTTTTAACCAGTGCTGGTTAACTGCTGAATTTCACCAGTGACAAGTAAAGCAAGTAGTTTTCTGTACTGAGCCAAAGATCTTTGGTGAACTTCAAGAAACACCAGTCTGTGGCTGTGTGTATTGTGTGTTTTTAAAAAGAATGGTGTTTTTATGGACTAAATGATTGCATCAGTGTCAGTAGCTGGATTCTCTTTACCTTCTCTTTGTTGGCGCACGTATCTGAAAGTCAGTCTTGTTTTCTGCCACTCATCCTGTTGTTAGGTTGTGGTTATGGAAGGTGATTACGGATGTCATTTGAATCTTAAAATAATTTTCAATTTCAGGTCCTTACAAAATGATGGATTCAAATGGGTGTTTGAATCTGAAAGTTTATTCAAATCATGTAATATGCTATTTAACACCAACCCAGCACTTATACAGTGTATTTTCCTGAAAAAACAGAAGTACAGTTCAAACTGTTTACCTCCCGCTTCACTTGATGGCTAAATCTGCTCCTAGGCTTTGTCAACTCCTCGCATGTCATCCCTCTGTTTTTATTTTCATCTTCACTGTCACTTTCTGCTGGATATATTCTCTCTCATGCACAGAGATGAAGAAGAAATTCTTTAAGAAAGACTCTTGGTGTTTGCTCACTCTATCTAATACAGCCACATACACCTCCGAGAGCAGAGTCTAACCTTTTGATCTGTAGGAATGCACACACACAACTCTCACAGGGGAGTGGAAATCTGGAGTCGCAGCAGGGTGATTTGCATTTAAGCTGTCTGATGAATATTCATGTGATTGGATGTAGTTGTCAGAGCTAGGAGCTGGGATTGGCCAGCATGTTTATTCATGAGGGAGGCTTTGGCTCTTTGAGAGCCTCATACAGATGCTTCATATGGTGTGAAGGAATGACTGATCAAGGGTCCAAGGCCAATCAATAGCTACATTCAGCATCTCTGACCATTTTATAGTAAATAGATACATCTCATAGGGCTGCTGTTTTAATTGGGAACATCAAAGACATAAAATACATTTCAGTGTTTACAGAGCATTGTAGTTTGCATGATTCTGATATTCCATCTTTGAGCTTATATTAGTTACATTATATTTTCCATGGTGTAGCTTCCAGGCTCACACTTGCAGGGGCATACCACACAACACATCCCGACGAACAAAAGGCTGTAAACAAGTATAACTTGAAAGGGAATCAGAAGCACATAAGAAAAATGTGTATGCACATTGTTTATGAAACCTCAGCTCATTCAGAAGTGCTCCTGCTCCTCATATGGCTGTGTGCAGCTAGCAGTTACAATATTTTCTGCATTGCATTACCATAAGGTTTTGTTCAAATATATTCAGAAAACCAGAGGATGAATCTCACTGGATGATCTCCTAACTTGACTTAAAACATTTCTTGATGGATTGGCACAAAATGAGACATAATGTACTGTATAAATGGTTGGTCCTGTTCCTCAAAGGGTGAATCATCTTAACTTTTTGTCCAGTTCCACCAGCAAGCTTGCATTGCTGCTGTACTCTTAATATTGACTTTGACTCTGTGACAACCCACTGAATGTGTGTAGTTGCTTTTAATGATGGTAATCCCTTTAATAGCATGCGATCAAGAAATACTAAATTAGTGCTCCACAGTTGTGTAAAAGGTGGCTTTAACTCAGTCACTTACCTTATGGGACTGTGTGTGTGTGTGTGTGTGTGTGTCTGTATATAGTTGCGAGCCCATGCTGTGGACCTGAATGGTAATCAGGTGGAGAACCCCATTGACATTGTCATTAATGTTCATCGACCAGAACGACAACAGACCAGAGTTCACACACACCATCTTCAACGGTTCTGTACCAGAGGGATCCAAGCCTGGTAACAACACACACACACACACACGTACGTACACACACACACACAAAGATACACTTGCTTGTGACTTGTGGATTTAATCCTTCTTTACTGGCATATCTGTGTTGACTTGTTGTGTGTTTCCCTGTAGGGTCCTTTGTGATGACAGTGACAGCAGTGGACAAGGATGATCCAAAAACAGCCAATGGGATGCTGCGATATAAGATTCTCTCCCAGAATCCCCAGAGCCCCTCCTCCAACATGTTCACTATTAACAACAAGACTGGTGACATCATCACTGTGGCAGCAGGCCTCGATCAGGAGGAGTGTGTGTGTGTGTGTGTGTGTGGGTGTGTTGTTGTGTGTGTGTTTGGGTGGACATTTTGTAAGCTTGCTTGCCCCTAAACCATATGGAGCAGCTGCTTCTCAGCCTGTGTGTCTGTGCAGCCTGCAGTGTTGCTTGCAGTGTAAAGACAGCTTGTAGCTCTCCTCACATTCTTCAGTAGATCCTACAGTCTTCTGTCTCCTCTGATCATTATGTTTTTGTTAATCAGCTCAAAGTCAGTTAAGTTCTTTATTTGTCATATGTGCAACAATTACAGTTAAACACTTGTTGGCGATGAATTTCCTGTTCACAGGCTCCCCTGAACAATGCTCAAATATTATGTACAAAGAAAACAAGAGAAATAGGGGAATAAGGGAATCTAAGATAAAGATAGTTAAAATATAAGAATGAAAAAAATAAACATAACAAAAATGATGTGACCTAAGTATGAGACTTATCTTATATGGGTTGTGCATTAGCTAGTGTGAAAACACAAGTAGTAAGTGTATTGTAGCTTGAGTTAAGATGATTTTGTCAGACTATGTCAAAGATGGGAAATTAACCCTCTGGAGTCGACGGACGCGCCGGTCACGCGTCCAAATTACAGGTCCGATTTAGCAAAAAGCAAAACGCAGCATCACAGAGTCTCCGTTTCAACTTGTGTCGAAAATGCGGACTTCAAACTACATACGCGTTTATAAATTGATTGGCCAATTAAAACAGACTTGTAATAAATAATGTATAATATTTTTTTTCTGAATATTGTCGTCACATTTGGCACGTTTTTGGTGCTGGAAGAAGGCTTGTGATGTGCCCCTCTGTCTTGTAATGGACAGGAACTGTTTTTTACAGTGGCACAAATAATTTGTGGCATCTTATTGTGACACCTGATTGTTTTGTAAATAGTTGAACAAAAAAAAACGCCTGAGGCATTGCCTGCATTTTAATGTAAATAGTTGTAAATAACTGTTATTTGCTACATTTGTACATGATTTTTTGAAAATTTACAACTTATATTTGCATTCTAAGTTATAAAAATGGTTCGTTAGACATGTTTGTGGTTTTCACATTACAAAATCTAACTTTTTTATATTCGGATTTTATGTTTTTTGTGTGGTTTTAGGTCCAGTGTGTTAATACAGTATGTCAAAATGAAAAAATAACTGTAAAATCACACATGAGAGGTTGTGCTGAAAAAAATGATACCAAACAAGGCATGGTAAACAGTTCTTAAGGTGAAATATAAAAGCAAAATAAAAAGTAGTCAAAAACGGCCAATTATACCCTGGACTCCAGAGGGTTAAATTTTATACTCAACTTGGGTGCTAGTGTCATTGGCCATCTCTTATGATAACAGTGTAACTGCCGAGTTTAAGAAATGCATTGACACAATTACAGTGATTTGTAGTAGGATAAGAAACACAATCAGACAGGTTATCAGCAGTCCATGAGTTTATCCAGACGATTTAAAGTGATTTACTAAACTATCTCCACTCAAGGTCCACTTACTGACCTGTTCTGGAGTTTTGAATAATCATCACATGGTATTCATCAGCAAGTTTTGTCTGTTGTAATCGAACTGTAGATATTCAAGCTTTACATCTGTCAGAGCACTTTCAGGACTTCTCATCCACATCGGCTTAAATGAGTTTGACGTCCTTTTGAAATAAGAACCTCAAGCAGACATGGAATAGACGTTAATGTGATAGCATCAAAAGCTCCAGCAACTAAGCAACTAAATGGATGTTGAGTGGAGTTTTTTTTTTGGTTTCTCAAGTCAAGAAGGAATGCTCAATTTACTACTAGTGTTTAAGGTTTAGGTTCATTTCATCGGTATAATTGATAAAAACATAAATTTAAAATCTTCCATTTTAATAAAAGGAAGCATGAAAGCTGATCTGCAACACAGTGAATGAGTGTTAAAGTCTACTTTTGATAGCTGATTTTCTTTCCAATCATATTTTCCCTATAAAGTTATTATACAGGTAATTGAATGTGTGCAGGAGGTTAAATCAGTCATTGGCTCTCTGGACACTGGTTAAACAGTACTGACTGAGACAGAACCTATGATGGTGCTTTGATACAGAGACATTCCACTCTTGTGAAATTTATTTCGATTTAGAGTTATTTAGAGTTACATTTTTAATATATTGTAGATTTGACATTCATCTAAAAAAGTAATGGGTGATTGGGACTAGAGCATTTGTTGAAGTCTAGAAAAGGTCTCACAGCTGTTGACCCTGTTTGTTCTCTGTTTCCAGAAAGTGACCCAGTACACACTGATCATTCAGGCTACAGACATGGAGGGAAATCCCACCTATGGCCTGTCCAACACAGCCACCACTGTCATCAGGATCACCGATGTCAATGACAATCCCCCTGAATTCACCCCGGACACAGTAGGTGTACACACACTCTCACACATGCAGAGAGGAAATCAAATCGCTCTAATACAGCAGACAGGGGTGAGGCACTGTTCTTGTATTCTGCACTGAAGCTCTCTGAGCTTGTATTGGCAGCGACAGATGGTGAAAGAGTGAACTGAAATGTCCAATATGTTTATCTTCCTCACTAAAGCTGAACAGGTTGGACAGAAAGGAGAATGTGTTTGTGGAAAAGTGGGCTTTATTTTGGAAAAAAAGGCATTCAGCTCTGGTGTGTGACAGAGATAATCACCTCAACCGTGTCCTCATTTGTTTACAGTCATTTTAAAGGCATTAATTCACTGCTGTTACAGTAACAGTAACATATTGTTATTAATGCTGCAGGGCATTAACACATCCTTTTATTGTCTTTTGTCTGTCAGTTCGCCGGGGAGGTTCACGAGAACAGGGTGAATGTGATCGTAGCTAACCTGACAGTGACAGATAAAGACCAGCCACACACTCCAGCCTGGAGCGCTGTGTACCGCATCATCGCCGGAGACCCCACTGGACGCTTCTCTATCCCCACTGACCCCACCACCAACGAGGGCCTGCTCACTGTGGTCAAGGTATGTGGTCTGCACAACACTCACTCCCACAAACACACATACCAAAAAGAACAAAAATATATGTAAAGGCTGAAAGTGAAGCCATTTTGAATATATTATTTTATCATTCTCTGTCCATGTGTCCATGAGTGTTCTTATTGATTTTCTTTCTCTGATGTGCACATCCTACATATGCTGCAATCCATACAATTTACATATTTTTCTACTTAGTAAACTATGATAAAGTGTCACTAGAGGGTTCAGATAAATGGAGTAGACACAGATTAGCAGGTGAATAAGCTTTCATTCAAACAAAAGCAGCTTTAACCAAATACAAAGTTACCAGTACAGATAAAACTGCCTGGAACAGTCCATTTCCTTTGTATGAAAGCATGAAGAACAGGTCAGGGGTCTTCAGGGGGACTACCTGGGCTTGAAATCAGGAAAGGTGGCTGGCAATTGATGTTGCATCTGTAGGATAGGGCAGGGTACTGGACAGATAGATCAGTGGTTACCTGAGACCCAGGATCAGGATCAGGAGGTTAAAGCTGGAGGCTGGCAGCAGGATGTCCGGCTGGTTATCAGCAGGGTCAGCCAACAGGTCTTGCTGGATGTTGGCAAGAAAACTTTGTGGTGCTGGGCAGCCGAGAAAGCCAAAAATGTCAGTAGCCATGGAAACCATGGAAATGGCTTTCAAAGCCTGCAAAATGTGACTGCTAGGGTTGCCTCCTAACTGGTCAACTGATCCTTGGTCACAGGGATGTAGGGATGTAGGATGTTAATGAAGTTCTCTGCCACTGAGGTAGCATTTTTTCCACCCAATGTTTTAAAGACACTGCCTGGCATTGACCAAGGTGGCCTCCCTCTTTCTCTGTAATTGACATGTTCATGGAATAGTTACGAAGGAAGTGAATGGCCTCAGTTACCTCAGTAAAATCCTCAACAGAATAATCTCCATGTGCTGGGTCCATGTATGGTCAGACTGTTACTGTCACTGAACCCAGATGAAGGCGACAGAGCAGGTACAGTTCAATTACCAATTTCAAATAATGTGGAGTGGTTTACAGACAGCTGGGTAAAGGTCCAAGTGAAGGGATTCCAGAAAAGTTTAAAGCTCATGGCAACTTTAATAGTCTAGCAAGGAATAAATGGAATTAGGCTGCTAAATGGACTGAGAGACTGATCAGGAAAAGAAATACAGGTGAGCAGATGAGTGGGGGAAGGCTAGGCAGAAGTGGAAACAGCTGACTAGATGGATGGGGCAGTCAGGTGATAGGGAAAATAGGAAATGTGGATGATGAGGATGGATGAAAAATAGCAGTGAAGGGGCCTGGGGAATTGGGAATATGGCTGGAGAGGCAAACAGACTGTGAGAGTGGCAAAGAGCTGCGATCACAAGAGCAGCAGGCTTCCTCTCTCTTCGTGCAGCTCCATTGAAAACAATGTAAATAACAAATGATTGTCTGAAAGCACCTATGAGGTTTCAGTCATGGTCAATTTGGGGACTGCTTATTGGTGGTAACAGGAAGCATGTTCTAATAATAATAAATGCAGTTCCCTCGATTGTGTTGGATGGACATGTAATCATCACAGTGAGAGGCTTCTCTTAATCAGAAGAACAACTGGTGTTCCCATTTACAGCAGTGACAAACTAAATGTAAAAGTCAATGCTTCACATTGTTATAAGAAACACAGAAGTCAGTAATTGGATATATACCATCATACTATGAGCAAAAATGACCTACTCTCATGCTGCTCCCACAATGCAAAGTTTTCCACACGACAGCCAAGAACAACAATGATGCAAATATTGTACCAACCTGACTGGTCTTCCCGCTGAGCCAGCACTGCTTCAAGCTCACCATATTTTGACAGCAGTTTCAACTTCCACAACTCGAGCATGGAGTTTGGAGCATACCGTGTAAATTTCTTGATGCCTGCTGTGCCGACTGAATCTGGTCCCATCTTCTAAATGTTGTAAACTGTGATTTGATTCAGTGACTTGCTTTTTCAGTGCTAGTTAGCTGGTCTAAAATCTGTCCACAGGAGGTTCTTTTGCCATTTCTTGTTGTTTGCCTCTCACTCCTTCAGCCATTGTACACTAAGATTATAAGATTAGTTTAAAAACAGTCCTTATGTTAGCTTTGTGAAAAGGGGAAGTGGAGCGTGAGTGAAAGTGCTACAGAGCCATCTTGCCTACAGGTCACATGCACATCCCCTGAATGATTGTAACTGTAATAGGTTTGTGATCTCTCAGTTAGCATGGTTTTCAGGGGTAGGTTAGTTCAGTGTCTTTGTGACAACGCTAAGTCAGCTTATTTTCATCTCTTCTCTGTGGATTTAAGGATGTAAGTATTTTCTCTAGCTTAACACAAAGCCTGTCAGTAAGGGAAAGGTACTTTCTTAGGTCAAAGGTGAAATACCCCTAACAATAGTCACAGTTGTATTTATTCTGACATTCAAGTCAAGTCATGAAAAAGACAAGAAGAAAAAAGAAATCAGTCAACCTCAGACTTTACCATAAACCATAGAATGTAGAAAAGTCATTTGCCAAGATAAGCATGTTGAGAGTTTTGCTATATCTTATTAGCAACTTAGAATTATTGCCAAAGTCAAATAAATGCTTCCCAAAAATATAGCTGAATAACTTATTCACACCCTCATTTCCTCTCACCTCGATTACTGTAATTCATTATTTACTTGCCTAAAAGATGCTGCAGTTGCTCGTCTTCAGTTAGTACAGAGGGCACAAACACTTGACTTAGGGAACACATCACTCCTGGCCAAATTACACTGGTTCCCCATTTTAAGATTCTATAAATTCTTTGTAAGTCCCTACATGGTCTTGCCCCATTTTATATTTCAGAACTCTGAACCTCTTACTTTGATCTGAGACCCCTTAGATCAGACAATTCAAATGTTTAAATTCCCACACTCCAGGATTAAAACAAAAGGGATGAGACTGTACATGATCATACTGTACCAAACACTGCAACAAATCCCCCCAATCAGATCAACTGAGTCCTGTACAGACTGACATTTATATAATATTTGTAGAAAGTTTGTTCAAATATTTCAATGTTGCTCTTTTATATTTTGTTTTAAGGTTACAGTACAGCACTGTTGGAAAACATTATTAGCTACAAGATCAAATCCGTTGGCATCCAGTGCACCATATCATCATCACTGTCTTGTTATCTTTCCCTTCTTCTGTCCAGCCAATAGATTTTGAGCTGACCCGTTCTTTCATGCTGACGGTGGAGGCAGAGAATGAGGTCCCGCTGGCCCGAGGTATCCACCTGCCTCGTCAGTCCACAGCAACCGTGTCTGTACGAATCCTGGACATCAACGAGAGTCCAGAGTTCAGCCCCAACCCCAAGTCCATTAAACTGGAGGAGGGTCTGCCTGCTGGCTCTCTGCTCACCACCTTCACCGCTCAGGACCCCGACCGCTTCATGAGACAAATTGTCCGGTAAGACGCACTTGAAACTACTGAGTTCAGACTTCAGGTGTTAAAAGCTGTAGTGCTAAAATAAAAAAAATGTATGATCATTAAATCTTGATCACGTTTAAGTAGAAGATGAAAAGAAATCTTCTGCATGTCTTTTCGTCTTTTCACCTTTGTGCCTCATTCAGTACATTTTTGGCTTTTTAATTTGCGATTTTTCAATCATTTTGGCTTCATAAAGTAATAAGTCTAGGATAAACACTCATCCTTATAGACTAAAAAGACCCCATTAAAATCAATGATCCTACGATTATTACAGCATAAAAGCATGCATTCTGTTATATCAGGATTTGAGTCTAGATCCCTGACTGCAAAATGTTGGCATTGCTGCCATATTCTGGAGGTTAAAAAAGTTACTGTTAACTGAGAGATTAAAATTCCTGAGCTAACTGTAATGTGAGTAAAGTAATTGCCTCTACCTGCTATCACATCCACGTTACTAATACTCATTTTATTGGTAATAATCTGAAACCACATTTTGTCATGTCAGAAATATCATAAATGATAAATACAATGACTTTACACCATAATGGCCGTACTAGAGCTGAAATAGCTAAATAATATTATACACACTAATATAAAAATGATAAAAACACACCTCTGACAGGCATGTCTAGCTAGATACATTTTCAAATGTAACACTGCTTGGTCTAATTCAGAAATATATTTTGATTAAATTATTTTTTGTCTCAAATCATATTAAGTCATGTATAATGTCTCTGACAGTCCTGCACTGTGACCTTCTTTACCTCTAGCTTGTCTTGCTCTTTGACTTCAGTCTGGTGTTCAGCAATGAAACACATGATCAGATGACTGGCATCCTCTGTTTGGCTTTGAAAACTCGTTGGCTGCCTTGTTTGTATGTTTAGGATGGTCGTCCTGATGTCATGTCTTGCTAAATATCACTGTGATAGGCTCCAAGCCTCAAGAGGGAATAGAAAATGGTTGGTTGGTTAGATGATTGAATGAATGATAGGATGGCGTTGGTCGTGTGATGGGAAATCATTAGTTTGCTCAACATGTTGTCCCATCTCACCAGATTGCATGAGTATTTATAGCTGTTCTGAATGGCCACAGTCCAGGTAAAATGATTGCCATCACTAACCCCATTCACACTCAGTCACTTCATGGACCTGGAAAAGTGATGTTTAAAGAAGAATTCAAATTTAATTGTAATCAGCTGTATGTTTGTAGTGTCTGTCTCCTCTGTCCCTGTGGTAACAGTCACTGAAGTGACCCCACAGTTAGCCATTGCTGTGTCTCGTTGTGCAACAGCTCCAGTGGGTTGAACACATGCGATCTACAGACGGTGCACCAAGCTGTTGTAGCTTTTATCAGATCAGTTCCACCAACTGAATGAGAGCATTGATAATGAATCATTTGCATCATTCATACTTCATAAATATGTTTCATGAATGTATTTATGGTTAGTCATTAGCTCAGCAGTTGTTGCTCAGCAGTATCTAAGCTGTTTTTCTTCTAGTGTTTTTGGGAGCTGCTATTAACAGGCCCTAATTACACATTGCATTACACATACTATACACATTTGACACTGTACAATATGTATACAAAATGTATACACTGTACAAAAAAGGACTGCAGTCAGATTTGTGATCTGACCAACAGAGAAACAGATACAGATTATGTAGAGTTCAACCATTCGACCTGCAGTTCCGATGGGGCAGTACACTGTTCATCTTCATGTGAACACCCTGAAGAACCCTTAATGCTGAAAGTCATATGTGTGTAAATATATTTTATGAAGAGATGACATAGTTATATATATATAATAAGGGGAGATTACATAACATATGTAACATATAATGAGCTTTGAAGGAAAAGTACACATAACATGCAGAGTATATGGATGTTTCCTTCTATACAAATCAACCTTTAGGGACCATATACAACAACACAATTTAATTGTAAACGTTTACCTTCTCAATTAGCAAGGGCAGCACTCTGTTCTCTGTTGCAGCCTGATTTTGAGATAAACACTTTTTTTCTAAAAACATCTTGTGTGGAGGAAATGTGTCTTTCCTGCAGCTCTGAGCTCAGCTCAACAACAACCAGACCGCAGAGCGCAGTGAGCCTGCAGGACTGCTTCTTCTTGTCCCCATCCTTCTTTCTTTTACATCCCACTATTTGTTTCTAAATGTAGTGCTGAAATCTTTGTAGCCTAGCAACAGCCAATGATGGACGCACACTGAGTTCACAAAAACATGCGAGCGCATAAACACACTCACACACATAAAGCCAGTGTATTGTGCACTGTAGAGCGGACCAGGGAGAGCATTTAGATTTCTGTTTTTTCTTTTTTGTTGCTTTGTATTCTGTAGTTGGTGCTGCTCCTACATTTATTCATAAGTGTGCCTTTCTACTCCTTATCTCACCAATTAAAAACATACAAAATGGATGGTATTCTTTATTCATGGCTTCTTTATGGTGGCTTTTTGGCAGCTCTGCTTTGTTTAAGCTGTGTTATTTTCCTGTTTATTCACATTATTTCTGAACTGTGTGCCACATTTGAAACAGGACTATTTCTGCTTTTTTTGCAATGCAGATGTTTGAACACTTTCTTACATAAACACATTTCATCAGCCAGTCACAGGGATTTGCTGAGTTTCATTCTGTTTATGGGTTGTTTCCCAGTCTAGAAAACATAGCATTATCAACACATTTCCACTGATAAATATATTTTTACATCATTTTTAAATCTGTTAAAGATCGAATAATTTCCAGTGAGAATAAATGAATGGGTTGTGGTTGCCACATGAGACTGCTGCAGCCTCCATATATCAGCTCTGCAGTAGCTGTTTGGCCTGTAGCCAGGGAAGCACATAAAGAAGACTCTCTGTGGCGCTTTCTCATGCTGTCTCTCTCTGACTGAATCCAGGTACTCCAAGATGTATGACCCTGCCAACTGGCTGGAGATTGACCCGGTTAATGGTCGGATTTCCACCATCGCCATCCTTGACCGAGAGTCTCCCTACGTCAAGAACAACCTCTACAATGTTACCTTTATGGCTTCTGATAACGGTGAGTCACGAGGGCAGCGCTGCTATCCAACAGTAATCCACCATCCAAATTTAGAATTTAGAGGTGGAGTGTGTTCTGAATTGTATCTGCAGTGTTGGGGAATCCACTTGGAAACAATAGCCAGTGAAGTAAGAAGCTCTGCGTCACTGTTAGTAGTTAACACTACACTTTCATGGAAAGTAGCAAACTGCATTGCTGGTGACAAAGTAGTTTAATACACTGAGACCGTTTCACATAAAGAAACCTTCTTTATTATTTCTTTATGTATAAGGACAACACATATTACTTAAAATGTCTGTAAATGTGCCAGTGTTAGCCAGCTGGCTCATTTTCAGCCGTAGTTCTTAAGCGAGATGTTGCCAGTGAGACCAGTAATATCTACTGTTCATTCATATAAATCAAGAAATGCATCCATTATTTTGGAGGGGGTCATTATTACACCACAATTATGAAATAATTTAAGAGAGAGTCTATATTTGATGTATGTAACATTTAGTTAGATCACTGCTGGAGACATTATGATTTTGAAAATAGCTACTTTTCCTCAGTCCTTCTGGGAAATGTAAATAAGTTTGTAGTATTTTCTCATGTAGAAGCAGTCCTCTAATACTGAGTTTCCTAAAAACTCTAGAAACATCTTAAATGATTCCAGTGTAGTCCTATAAAGTATGTGAGGATGTTCTGTAATCTTTTTTGACTAAAAATACCAAAAGGGAAAAAATCATATTTTATATTTCTGATTTCATGACAGCTCCCTCTGTCTGTGCTTAAACTTGTCAGAATACTGCTTGGAGCTGTAACGGTCACCATTCTGTGATTATCAGACACTGACAGAGCCAGACAGCAGCCACAACTCACAAGTCTGCATCTTGTTCTTGCTGAGCAAGCAACCAAACATCCAGTAAAGAAAAGTGAACTCTTAATGTCACTTTGCAGTTTATGTTCAGGGTTTGAACTCCAATGAACAGTCGGATGTCACTTTAAAACTGCAGTTGCACAATTGCCTAACAATGCTTGAAGTGTCTTTCTCATATACTGCGTGAATAAATTTAGTTTTCAAATGACTGCTTTCTCTCTTGTCTCATGGTTGAGGCACATGTCAGTGGAATACATACAGACTTGGTTTGGATACCTAGTTGTCGTGACTCCAGAGTGAGTTTAAGCTCTTATTTCACAGAATGGGAAGAGGAAGACTTCTTCCTGTAGACAACAGAGTGCACTGTCCACCTTTAATTACATTTCAAGTCTTTATTCCCGTAATCAAATGTCCTGATCAGGGAGGCTAGTCAGATTACATAGACGGTCTTTTGGACACAGTCCTGCCATTGATTTCTAACGGAGACGTTTTTCTGCCTACATAGTGCGTGATCTCCAAAGTCCTGCTCTTGTTCTGATCACAACTGTGCTTTATAGCCATAGAAAAGAGGATCCTCTGTTCGAACTGGAAAATTGTTCAAGAGGAATGTCATTCAGCAGTAGCTCTGTCCGTCCACTCCACCCTGAGCCCTCTCCATACAGAGACCCTGCTGTGCTCTGGACTTCCTGTAGACTAGTCTTGCACATTCTAGGAGCTCACTGTTACAAAACCTCAGTCAGACACAAGGTCAAACACACGCAAGTTTGCGTAAAAGTTACATGTCTGTCTGCATTTTTGTGCACCAGCCACCTACAATTATTGAGCGTAGTTTATACTGTGTCCATGAAGAATATTTTTTTGATTTGCCAGATGACATTCAGTCATTTCAGTTAACTAATGTAGTGTCTCATCACTGGACATTCACTTAAAAGGTAAGGCTGGTAATATTCTACGTTTTTCTCATTGTCAACAAATCCCACAAACCTTCCCCAGCTGGAAGAACTGCATCATCAGCCTCTGGAAGAAGTCTCCTGCAGCTGCACCTCCCCCAAGTCCTGAGCTCTTCCATGAAAAGCAGCTGCACCAAGTGAGCTCTTCAACATGAATCAAGAATCAACATCAGGAACAGGTGAAGGACCAGATAAGGTGTCTGGTCAGTGTCAGATAAGGTGTCTGTCGCACTCTGAAATTGTGTGCAGACCAACTGGCAGTTTTCTGGAGTTTTTCTGGACATTTTCAACCTGTCCCTGCAGCTTGCTACAGTTCCTGTCAGCCTCAAAACCTCCATCATTGTGTCTGTGCCTAAAAAATCTGCTGTCACCTGCCTGAATGACTACCGCCCTGTCTACAACTCTTAACTCCTGTGGTCATCATGAAGTGCTTTGAGAGGATCGTCCTAAAGCACATCAAAGACATCATCCCCTGCTGGTCTGGATCAGTATCAGTTCGCATACAGGGAGAACAGATCGACAGAGGATGCAGTCTCCATTGCACTTCACACAGCCCTGACCCATTCTGCAGCTTCCTAACACCTACGTGAGGATGTTATTTGTAGACTTCAGTTCAGCCTTCAACACAGTGATCCCGGACAAGCTGATACTGAAGCTCCACAACCTGGGACTGCCCTCATCGCTGTGCCATTGGATCAGAGACTTCCTCACCAACAGGCCTCAGGTGGTGAGAATCGGGGACAACACATCCTCTACACTGGTCCTGAGCACAGGCACACCACAGGGCTGCGTGCTCAGCCCAGCCCTCTTCACTCTCTTCACCCTCTTCACCAGTGACTGTTCTGCCATCCACTCCACAAACACCATCGTGAAGTTTGCAGACGACACCACCACGTAGTGGGCCTCGTATCAAACAATGATGAGACCCACTACAGAGAGGAGATCCAGCACCTTACTCAGTGGTGCTCACTAACAACAACCTTGTTCTGAACACCAGCAAGACCAAGGAGGTCATAGTGGACTACAGGAGGTCCAGGAGGACAGAGCACGCTCCTCTCCTCATCCACGGGGAAGCAGTTGAGCGTGTCAACAATATCAAGTTCCTGGGCATCCACATCACATCTGACCTGACCTGGTCCATGAACACAGCTCACCTGGCAAAGAAGGCTCAACAAAGACTCTTCTTCCTCAGGAAGCTTGAAACGTGCTGGACTCTCCCCTCAGCTCCTGACAAACTTCTACAGGGCCACAATAGAGAGCATCCTCTGCCTCAGTGCAGCAGTGTGGTATGGCAGCTGCACTGCACAAGACCGAAAGGACTTAGCCCGGGTGGTGAAAACAGCACAGGGGATTGTGGGAAGTCCTCTTCCAGACCTGGACTCAATATACGCTGGCCGGATGCAGAAGAAGGCCCGACATATTGCCACCGACCCTACCCACCCGGGAAATGGACTGTTTGTACCGCTTCCATCTGGAAAGTGGTACAGAAACATAAAGACAACAACTAGCAGACTGAAAAACAGCTTTTTCCCCAGAGCTGTACAATGCATTTCCCCCTATTGACTGCACTTGAACAACTGACCACACCCCCCTACTGTGCATTGCTGCTGTAACTTTGGACTTTAGTTAGTGTGAACATATTATTATTATTATTATTATTATTATTATTATTATTATTATTATTACTTACTGACTATCATTACTTACTATTAATATTCTTTTTACTATATTTACATTTAAAGCTAGAAGTCACCAATACCAGTTTCGTCATGTGAAAACATAATGACAATGACAATGATTCTTGATTCTTGATTCTTGATTCTTGAAACAGACATGACAGAAACAACCAACAATGTGTTAGACTGTCTCTAAACTCCCTCGTTCTCAGTTTCAAAACAAATACAAAGTAAATTTTTTTTTTCTATTTTTTAAATAGTAAAACATCTACTCACTGTTGTTTTATCAAACATAACTCAAACAGGAAGAAATTGTGCCATTGTTGGGGCCTATTTTCAGCTGCAGATGAATCCACATTTGGTACTGTAGTGAGTATTTTGGACAGCCAGTGTAAAAGTGCGGCTCGTTGACGTTTTTTTTCAGTGGAGCTCAATGGCTCAGACCCCTTTCACTACCACAATCATTAGGACAGGTTCTGTGATGGGTTATGATGAGCAAATTTACCTGGGTTTTAAACATATATGTTAAGAAAAAAAAAAAACATGTAAAGAAAATGAGCAGGAGAGTCTTACCATCATAGTTATAATAATAAGTTAGCTTTTATTTCATCAAACCTGCGTACGACTGGTGGCCTCTGCCAGTGGACTACAGATGATAAATAGGTTTTACCTGCCGTATATCTTGTGCGACAAAATGTATTGTGCATTAATGTCATTAAATAAAACAATAAAGTGAAAAAATGAGATCAAATATTAAACATATTTTTATAATGTGTGTCCAGGTATCCCACCTGCCAGTGGGACAGGCACTCTCCAGATGTACCTGCTGGACATAAATGACAATGCGCCTCACGTGTTCCCCCCTGAGGTGGAAATGTGTGAGAAGCCAGATCCCAACGCCATTAACATCACAGCCAGTGACCCTGACCTGACCCCTAATGCTGGACCCTTCGCTTTTGAGCTGGCCAATCGCCCATCAGACGTACGCCGCAACTGGACACTCAGTCGCCTCAATGGTCAGTATGAGACAATCTGTTTGAACTTGTGAGTTTAATACACTGATCAGCCATTTGGTACACCTGTGCAATATAATGTGGTCCAAAACAACACCTGTGCCATGATTTCTACATTCCTTTTTTTTTTTTACACAGTCAGAAAGGTAATAATCAATCATTTATTATTGAGGTTGTGATGGGTGGTGCTGTCCTACTGGATAGCATTATACTGAATGGTGTTTTTTACATTATGCCCCTCTTCTGTGTGTAAAAGATCATTAGGTTACATAGACCACATTAGATTGCACTGATGTACTTTACCTTGTGGCTGATTGGTGTATCTTCATTCCTTTAGCCTCTGTCTTTCTTTCTGTACCGGCTAAAAGGGAAGAATACAGCCAAAACATAAAACTCAACTATGTATATAGTCCCTGCATGTCAGCAGAAAATTACATGATGATAATCTCAACGGTAATCTTACCATACTGTAGGCGAGTACGCTCAGCTTCGACTGCGGATCAGCTCCTTAGCCAGTGGGATCTACGAGGTCCCCATCATGATCACAGACTCTGGAAACCTGCCCATGTCCAACACGTCCTACCTGAGAGTGAAGGTCTGCCAGTGTGATCACCATGGAGA
Source organism: Scortum barcoo (assembly GCA_023238725.1). Classification (NCBI taxonomy): domain Eukaryota; kingdom Metazoa; phylum Chordata; class Actinopteri; order Centrarchiformes; family Terapontidae; genus Scortum; species Scortum barcoo. The sequence continues at coordinate 1,637,543 of CM041538.1, read as the reverse complement.
CTGTGTGGACATGGAGCGAATCATTGCTGCTGGACTGGGAACCGGAGCTATCATCGCCATCCTTATCTGCATCATCATACTATTAGGTGAGGGTTGTTACAGTAGCACTTAGTAGAACTAACAAAATGTACAAGAAGTGTAGAAGCTGAATTAGAATTGAATTAAAAGTTAACTAATCAAACATAAAAAACCTTTTAACATATATTTTCCTAAATGAAATTGTGTCCATTCAAATTACCACAAACTAATTAACACTGCTATGTACTGTTATTTCAGTTGAGGAGTACTGATGGATTTCTGGGTCTCTGGGTTTGTAGTGAAACTGCCATAGTTTACGTGAACTTGGAGGCAACAGGATATGTCCACAAGGCACAGAGGGCTATGTTAATCTGCTCATGCCCACCTCTAGTACTTTGGGAAGAAAGGGTTTAATTGTACTCCATCTATTATTGGTATCTAAAGTAGTCACCACTTTTGTTCTTTTTGTAAGTACAGCCAGCAACTAACATCAGTCACTGGGAGTGGAGCTTGTTTAGTAAAGCATAGGCCATGGCAGGGATCCCAGGCTCTAATCCCAAGCATGAGTATCCAACTGGTTGCAGTTTTTCAGTAATCATGTGCGTGTTAATCAGTACCACTTGATGTGCGTGGACACTGGACACACAGCCATTTTCAGCTTCTTAATTGCCATTATGCTACAAGGTAACAATGGAGGGGGCAAACAAATGAGCTCACCTCTTACTGAGCTCCAACTGGAGCTATAGCAAATGATTATGAACTAGTAATAATTCACTAGGATTACTATATCAGGCAATGCATCAACAGGGAAAAAGACTTTGTTTAGCAAAGGATGAGTAGTACTTGTACTTAGTTCAACTTGATATTAGATATCCATATGTCCAACTATGTTAAAAAACACACAGGCTTTCATAGAGTGTCCTATTTTTTCACATGACTATATACTTAGTATATATATATTTATATCTTATACTATGAACATACTAAACTATGATTTGATTGCTTGCTAAATAATTTCCTCAGCATTTTTATATCCATTATGCAGTGAGTATAACTAAACCATTTCTCTGAGACTAAGAATAAGAAATTAGCCAGAGGAAGACTGAAAGAAGCTGAAATGAATTTAAGCCTCACTTAAAGTGTAATTGCTGAATGAAGTGTCAATTTAAGTGTTAGCATGTTAGGTGTCAGTCGCTGTGAAGGGACTGAAGGAGTGGAATGAAGTAGAAGTATCATTGAAATGAAGGTGCTAAAAAAGCTGAAGTTTAAGTGTAATCTGTCAATAAGTCTTAATTAAAGTGGAAGTGCTGAATGACGTTAAACTATCGGCTAAAGTGAACATGCTGAAAGGAGTAAAGATTCAGTAGGTAAAGAACTAAAGCAAGCCTTAATGGAGAAGCAATTACATTTCACAATTCAGTCTATCAGTTCATCTGTTATTTGGCTGTCTTCTGGCTGTCAATGAATAAAGACTTGGTTTATTACTACTTTAAAAAAAGAGAAAATGTTAGTAGTACTTAGTTAGTAGTAAAGTGATACAATGGATCAAAATTTCTGGTTCCAGTCTCAATATGTTGTCCAGTCTTAAATTTGAACAAACCATACAAGTGAGTGACTGATGGGCAGAATTCATGTCCGGTACTTGCTGAGTTTTTAGGTGGAGCCTACATTTTAGTAAAAGTTGCAAAGATATATGTTTCTTTAGAAAGTAATCTTTTGTGAATTTTCAGTTATTTGACAGTAGTAATTGCAGCAACATTAGAAAGTAAAGATTAGAATTTTAGTTAGTTTAGTTTAGTTGATGGAGAGGCCATCTGTGAAGAGGACATGATGAAGAGAGCAAAGAGAAGGGACAGAAGAAGTAATGGGCTACAGGCCCGTGGGCCTGGTTACCTGAAGACAGTGTTCATTTAAGGCCCAGTATGTGGCACATTGGCCACGTTATGGAAAGAGGCCAATTCTGGAGTTGGGAACAGGCAGTGGTCTTGTTATCTGAAACAGGAGACAAGATGAGTTGTCTGTTGCCTCAGTGAAAAGCTGTGAGGCTGCAAGCATCCAGCCTTTTTCTGTTGTTTCACTGAGAAATGTTACTAATGGTGACAAGCCATTTTTCAAATCGCCTCTCTTGGGTTTAAATTGTCCTCACTTAGAATTTCACTCAGCATCCTAATGTATTTAGGCCCTTGCAGGTACAGCAGTGGGGGCTTACACAGACATGCACATGCACACCCTGAGCTCTTCTGTCTCATAATATTAATACGATCAAAAAGAGAAAGATTGGCATCAACCTTTAAAACCCACCAGTCATCTCAAAAGGACTGTTTACAAGGCTGAGGAGATAAGAGAAGCATTGCAGTTTGGATTTAAGTCTTGCATTAATGATACTGAAGCAGATCTCCTGGAGAACTTACTGATAGTTGATAAGGTTTGAAAAGCTGTACTAAAGCTGAAGACAGAGCGTTGTAATGAAAATAAGGGTGAAAATAAGTAGCATTATTGTTTCATGAGATTTAAGAAATGTTTAATATTGCAGAGTTATGTTTGCCATCACATGGTCCAGTGGTATTTTAGAGCATTGGCTCTGCTTTTTTTGGCTGGTAACCAGAGCTGTGTCTACTCAGAATCCCTGGAGTCAGGAACAGTTGCACAAGAGAAACAGCAACAATTGAAAAAGTCAGAACAAGAAGTTAGTTTTTTCACTTTAGTCAACTTTCAATTCCTCTGATTAATCTTGGGAGTCCTCAGGTCCTCAGTTGGGAATCGTTGGTGTGCATGTTCCCTTTTGTATTCCGGTTTCCTCCCACAGGTGACTCTTAATTGCCCAGTGGTGTGAATGTGAGTGGTTTCCTCTATGTCTGTCAGTCAAGTTCAGCTGGAGATCATTTAAACTGTCAGGCCAGTGTTCTTGCTGTAGTGAGGCGTACTGAATCTTTTGGGTTTTTCTGGTTGCTAATGATAATTATAATAAATAAATAAATATAATAAATAATCGTTTTTTATCGTTATTGTTTTAGTTTCCCAGACCCCTCTGAAACCATCTCATGAACTTGAATTGTCCCTGATGTTAAATAGTGTCCTTACTTTATTTTGTCACACTTGTTCTGCAGTGCTTGTGCTGCTGTTTGTGATGTGGATGAAGAGGAGGGACAAGGAGCGTCAGGCCAAGCAGCTCCTCATTGACCCAGAGGACGACGTCCGAGACAACATCCTCAAATATGACGAGGAGGGAGGAGGAGAGGAGGACCAGGTACGCACATACATACAGACACAGTGATAAATTAATAAAAAAAGGACACTACAATAAGCCATCACTCATTTTGGCTCAGGTCTCTGTGATTGTGTCTGTATATTATTTGTGATTGGCTGAGCTGACGGTATGTTAGTGTCACATGTCCTGTGGTTGATGGTTTTGACTCTAGGTTTACCTTCATGCCTCTGATGGTTGTGACAGAAATTGCCTTCACGCTGCACTTTCGTTTATCAATACTAAATATACACACATCCTTTTAACAATTCACACCAACAGTTGCCTCTTTCTTTCACACGCACACACCCACACTCTCAGAAACACACACATTTTCTCAGAACTTACCATAAAAGACACATAATGTTGCCACACAGACACACACTGTGCTTCTCTACAATTTTCAATCATCTGTCCTCCAGCTAAGATTAAGTGTACTACAAAAGAGGACCTCGAAACAGGATTAATTGCTTTCTGTTGGAGAACAATTTCCTGTGTCCCTCCACACAACTCTTCTGCTGGTGCCAAGCACATAAGCTGCTCCGCACTTCTGCTGGGAAAAATGTTTAACCCTCATTTACCCAGCTGACTGGGCTTAGAACACGTTTTACTTTTCACAGCAACAGCTGTTTGGAGTGGCGCTAAAAGGAAGGGAATTACACTGTAAATGTACAAACATACACACACAGTACAGTACATGATTGATCCATATATATCCTCAGCCCACCAGTGAAAAAGACTTGGACCATCTCCTGATGACTTAATTTTCAAACTAACTGCCAGTGGTCAAAATGGGAGCTTCACAACCCTTAGCAAACTCACTCAGTGCGAAGTGATAGAGCTTAGCATGCTTTAAGCAGTGCAAGTGGTGACAGACTGATGCATGTTTTACCCTCAGGGCTTACCGTAGCTGTATGCACTTTCGACTGAGACCGTTCAGTACTGCAAACCTGAAAACTCGACTCGGCTGCTGATACCAGCTCTCGTACAGACTCGCTGCCCTTGACACTTCCTGTACCTGCTGAACTGCACTCAGTATGCCAAAGAATACTGTGGATACCTCTTGGGAGCTTTGGGGCTCCGCAGATTGATTCATGCACAGTCAGACACTAGAGTCAGTGCTGGTTAGCCTGGTTAGTCTGTGGATACTATTCCTATCTGAAGAGTTTGTCAGGAGTCACTGCTGCAGTGTGGTGGATAATTTGATTACTTTTAGTTAAGAGTTATTAATGTTTTTGCATACTGAATTAAAGACATCAATCATCTTAATTACACTGTTGTCATTATACAATTCATACATGTCTGCAGATTTTGATTTATTGTACAAATAATAGTATAAAATCTTATCAGCTTAATTTAAAAAATAAAGAATACATTGTTTTTCCTTCCACTCAATGCCAGTATGCTGTTAGAGGTATGTAGGACCCCTCCTTGAACCGCCACCTTAACTGTGGTGGAGGGGTTTGTGTGCCCGAATGATCCTAGGAGCTATGTTGTCGGGGGCATTACGCCCCTGGTAGGGTCTCCCATGGCAAACAGGTCCTAGGTGACGGGCCAGACTAAGAGCGGTTCAGAAGCCCATCATGAAAAGAAAGAATATCAAGGACCGTTACGTCAAAGCCCGGATTGGCGTTACCGGGGCCCCACCCTGGAGCCAGGCTGGGAACTGGGGTTTGGGGCTCGCAGGCAGGCGCCTGGTGGCCGGGTCTTTGCCCACGGGACCCGGCCGGGCTCAGCCCGAAATGGCGACGTGGGCCCCGCCTTCCAGTAGGCTCACCACCCAGCAGGAAGGTCCATGAGGGGCCGGTGCAATGTGCAATGTGGTTTGGGTAGCAGTCATGTGGCAGGGGGAGCCTCGACGACCCAATCCCTGGAACAAAACTCTGGCAATAGGGACATGGAATGTCACCTCACTGGGGAGGGGGGGAAGGAGCCTGAGCTCGTGCGGGAGGTTGAGAGGTACCGGCTAGAGTAGAGATAGTTGGGCTCACCTCCACGCATAGCTTGCAGGCTCTGGAACCCAGCTCCTTGAGAGGGGCTGGACCCTCCACTACTCTGGAGTTGCCCAGGGTGAGCGGCGGCGAGCTGGTGTGGGCTTGCTCTTATAGCTCCCCAGCTCAGCCGCCATGTGTTGGAGTTCACCCCGGTGAACCCAGTGAACGAGAGGGTCGCTTCCCTGCGCCTTCGGGTTGGGGATAGGTCTCTTGCTGTTGTTTGTGCCTACGGGCCGAACAGCAGTACAGAGTACCTACCCGGCCTTCTTGGAGTCCCTGGGAGGGGTACTTGATAGTGCTCCGGCTGGGGACTCCATTGTTCTACTGGGGGACTTCAACGCACTCACGTGGGCAACAACAACAGTGATACCTGGAGGGGCGTGATCGGGATGGGAGGAACGGCCTCCCGATCTGAACCCGAAGCGGTGTTCTGTTATTGATTGGACTTCTGTGCTAGTCACGGTTTGTCCCATAACGAACACCATGTTCGGAAAGCATAAGGGTGTCCATCAGTGCACACATGGCACCAGGACACCCTAGGAGGTCGGAGGTCGATGATCGACTTTGTTGTCGTTTTCATCTGATCTCCGGCTGTATCTGTCGTGCACTTGTCTTGGACACTCGGGTAAAGAGAGGGGCTGAGCTGTCAACCTGATCGATCACCACCTGGTGGTGAGTTGGCTCCGCTGGCAGAGGAGGAAGTTGGACAGACCTGGCAGACCCAAACGTATTGTGAGGGTCTGTTGGGAACGTCACTGGTCTGGAGAGCCCTCTGTCAGGGAGGTCTTCAGGGAGGTCCTCAACTCCACCTCCGGAAGAGCTTCTCACAGATTCCGAGGGAGGCTGGAGACATTGAGTCCGAGTGGACCATGTTCTCTGCCTCCATTGTCGACGCGGCAGTTCGAAGTTGTGGACGCAAGGTCTCTGGTGCCTGTCGTGGTGGCAATCCCCGAACCCGGTGGTGGACTTTGACCGGAAGTAAGGGATGCTGTCAGACTGAAGAAGGAGTCCTATCGGACCATGTTGGCCTGTGGGACTCCTGACGCAGAGTTGACAGGTACCGGCAGGCCAAGCAAGCCGCAGCCCGGACGGTCCTGGAGGCAAAAACTCGGGTCTGGGAGGAGTTCGGTGAGGCCATGGAGGAGGACTATCGGTCGGCCTCGAAGAGATTCTGGCAAACCGTCCGGCGCCTCAGAAGGGGGAAGCAGTACTCTGCCAACACTGTTTACAGTGCAGTGGGTGGGGAGCTGTTGACCTCAACTGAGGACATTGTCGGACGGTGGAAGAAATACTTCGAGGATCTCCTCAATCCCACCGACTTGCCTTCCAATGAGGAAGCAGAGGATGGGGACTCTGAGGTGGACTCGTCCATCACCCAAGCCGAAGTCACTGAGGTAGTTCGCAAGCTCCTCGGTGGCAAGGCGCGGGCTGGGGGTGGATGAGATCCGCCCTGAGTACCTCAAAGTCTCTGGATGTTGTGGGGCTGTCTTGGCTGACACGCCTCTGCAACATTGCATGGAGGTTGGGGACAGTACCTCTGGAGTGGCAAACCTGGGGTGGTGGTCCCTCTTTTTAAAAAGGGGGACCGGAGAGTGTGTTCCAACTACAGAGGGATCACACTTCTCAGCCTCCCCGGGAAGGTCTACGCCAGGGTACTGGAGAGGAGAATTCATTTGGCCGATAGTCGACCCTCGGATTCAGGAGGAACAATGCGGTTTTCGTCCTGGTCGTGGAACAGTGGACCAGCTCTATACCCTCCGCAGGGTGCTTAGAGGGTTTATGGGAGTTTGCCCAACCAGTCCACATGTGCTTTGTGGATCTGGAGAAGGCATTCGACCGTGTCCCTCGTGGTATTCTGTGGGGAGTGCTCCGTGAGTATGGGGTCCGGGGGCCTTTGCTAAGGGCTGTTCGGTCTCTGTACGACCGGAGCAGGAGCTTGGTTTCGCATTGCCGGCAGTAAGTCAGACCTGTTCCCAGTACATGTTGGACTCCGGCAGGGCTGCTGCCTTTGTCACCGGTCCTGTTCATAATCTTTATGGACAGGATTTCTAGGCGTAGCCAGGGGCCGGAGGGAGTCAGGTTTGGGAACCACAGGATTTCATCTCTGCTTTTTGCAGATGATGTTGTCCTGTTGGCTTCTTCAAGCCAGGACCTTCAGCATGTGCTGGAGCGGTTTGCAGCCGAGTGTGAAGCGGCTGGGATGAGAATCAGCACCTGCACCTCCAAATCCGAGGCCATGGTACTCGACCGGAAAAGGGTGGTGTGCCCTCTCCGGGTGAGTGGAGAGGTCCTGCCTCAAGTGGAGGAGTTCAAGTATCTCGGGGTCTTGTTCACGAAAGTGAGGGAAAGATGGAGCGTGAGATTGACAGGCGGATTGGTGCAGCGTCCGCAGTTATGCGGTCGGTGTACCGGACCGTCGTGGTGAAGAAGGAGCTGAGTCGAAAGGCGAAGCTCTCGATTTACCGGTCAATCTACGTTCCCACCCTCACCTATGGTCATGAACTTTGGGTAATGACCGAAAGGACAAGATCGCGGATACAAGCGGCTTTCCGAAATGAGTTTCCTCCGCAGGGTGGCTGGGCGCTCCCTTAGAGATAGGGTGAGAAGCTCGGTCATTCGGGAGGAGCTCGGAGTAGAGCCGCTGCTCCTTCGCATCGAGAGGAGTCAGCTGAGGTGGCTTGGGCATCTATTTCGGATGCCCCCTGGACGCCTCCCTAGGGAGGTGTTCCAGGCGTGTCCCACCGGGAGGAGGCCCCGGGGAAGACCCAGGACACGCTGGAGAGACTATGTCTCTCGACTGGCCTGGGAACGCCTCGGGGATCCCCCCGGAAGAGCTGGAGGAAGTGTCTGGGGTGAGGGAAGTCTGGGCATCTCTGCTCAGACTGCTGCCTCCGCGACCCGGTCCCGGACCAAGCGGATGAAGATGGATGGATGGATGGAGGTATGTAGGAATGGTTGCATCACTCAGTCCACATAAGGCCAGACTGAAATATCTCAGTAACCATCGGATGGATCGCTGTTTTTACAGCATTCATTGTCCCCAGACTTCATGTGGGACACTATAATCACAATCAATCTGATATTTCCAGGTCTGATTGGGTCTACTTTTTTTGTATATGGTCATTATCTGATACATATGTTAAGTTATGGGAAATTATTATTGCCCAGAGTGACAGTGTATCATTCCCAGTGTTGGAGGAAAGATGGAGAACTGCTGTGATGGTCTTTGACACAGTGTGGGGTATCAGGATTTGGAGTCACAGTTTACAAGCACAATGTGAACCAAGTGAGAACCTTTGAATTGATTAGTTTATCTTCATGAACATACAGGATGGAATATCTGTGTCGTTGTATTGGTGCAGTATATCAGATATTGTTTCTGTCAACACCAACACTCTCTTTGATGCACCTCCCTTCTTCTACTCTGGCTGCTTTTATATTTAGACATTATTTGAGGACAGCCAGTTCTTCCAGTGCCAGAATTTAGCCTGTTGTAGTGTTGTTGATCACTGAGCATGTTCCATTGAAACCAGGATTATTATGTTAGGGCCTAATGGTCTTACTTAACCTGGAATTTACTAACCTATTAAAACTTAAAAAGGGCCTCCAAAGCCCAGAAGATTTTTTAGTGTCTCCTAAAAACAAAGAATATTGGTGTAAAAGATAAATTTGAAATGTTCCTAGCACAAGATTTCACTGTTTCTTTTCATTCTTCTCAAATATGGTAAATTTGTTTACAATTTTTACCCAAATGACACTTTGGGCAAAAGTCAAACATTAATAAAGACAGACCACCACTTTCAGTTTTATCAAAAAAAAAAGAGGAAAGCTTAACTTAGTGGTTGTGTTGTTTGACCCATAAGTCAATACATGGTAGGAACTGACATTCACATAATCTCTCTGCAGCATAAACAATAAACACAATGTTACTGAAAGCTTCTACCTTCACACTGCACAGGGCCGGGGTAGTGTTCGGACTCTGTTCTGTCTGATTAGATTTTCATGTTTGTTGTCTACAGGCAGCCTGGGTCTTATTTGTCTGGATTTAAGCTTTGGATAAAAAGCAGACTGAGTTCTCAGGAATACACTCATGCTTTAAGCATGCTAAACATGACAAACACACAGACAAACACACACACACACAGACACACATATACACACACACATTATTAGACCTTCATTTATATCAGTTGTTCTCTCACTTCCAATCCTTACATATAATAAATACTTTAATAAAACCTGATTCAAGGTTAAAAAACTAAATAAAATGCTGTATACATTCTTACAAGATCATGTCAGAGTGTGTGAGATGATGTTAGAAAACGTGTGAATGCCAATGTGTTGTCTATGTGTAGTATATATATGGGGGACTTACAGTATAAGTGTACTATCATGTAGTATTCATGTCTGCTTCATATCTGTGTGTTATAGCTACAGTCACATTGATTCGTCCTAAATTTCTGACATCAGAGTTCTCTTGTGTGTTTCAATTTTCACCCTGGACAGCTGAAAATCACACAATATGTACTATAAACTAATCTGCTGGGCTACCTAAATAGGCTTGCACCATATAAAAAAATCGATAATTATATCCTTGCAGTTATTTTGTCTAGCTGTCCAAATGTAGGTGGATAAAAGTCTCAAGTCACCACATTTTACCCATGTTCTCCAGACTAACCCCCCGTTCCCATATCAAGACTCCAAAACAGACGCAGAGACAGGATGGCTGTCGTCGTGAATTGATCCTCATTAAGCATTCTGTCGCCAGCCGCAGAGACTCAGAGATTCAAAAGATTCAAAGGATGCCCAGTGGCATGATGTGAAGGAGTTGACAGAAAGTTTAAACTTAATGCAAATGTACTCTGACATGTTGGAGAGGCAGCCAGTGGTGCTCAACACAGAGACCGGCTGGAGTACAGATACAGGCCTGCAATGCCAGACATGCTGCCTGCTTTTGTGTAATTGTTGTACAGTATTGTACAGTCTCAAAAACACATATAACAAGGTAAATATAGCGTACTGCAAAGGCATGAGCTATTCTGTAATTTAAAGTGTAATTTAAACTATTTTGACTTACACTCGTATAGAGGCAAAAAATAGCTGCACAGCTGGGCTGGAGCAGAGTATGTAAATTACATGCTCAGTGCTAAACATGCCCATCAGCGTGCCATGTTTAAATCTGCATGTGTGAACTAGAGGTAAGTCATTGACTCACATCTAGCTTCTTACCTATTCTGAACTCAGTGCTGATGCCTGTCACTCACTCTAATAGTTTGTTTTTCCATCAAGCTCCCACCAAGCGTGTCAGAGTTGTGTGAATGTTGTGAGTGTCCGGTAGTAGTAGGGTTATTGGCCAAAAGAAGCCAATATATAAGCAGGAACCGTTCATATAAAGCATTAGCAGTGTTTCACATGTTTCAGTATCATTGTGTATGCTTTACATTATGTACCATAGAATGCATTGCCCACTTTCCAGACAGTCATTCTTTTCTGTACATTGACATAAAATATAAAACTCAGCTTGTAGAAATGTGTGCTTGAATTAGGTAATCAATCACAATGAATACTGTCTGCCTTTGTTGGTAGAAACGTTACCTAACAGCTGTATGTCAGTAGGTTTTCATATTAGTCTGTGTGGACATTTGTGTGACCATGAACAATGAGCTAAGATATAGGTGAATGGCAACTAATGACCATGTGGAAGAAAATATTATTTTTAAACAAAATTCAAAACACTACATCATTTTCTGTGAACCACACAGGAAACATTTAGATCATATATGTATAAATAGGATAAATGATACATTAAGTATAGCAAAGTTCTCTAAATAGAGTCCTTTAAAGAAGTGAAATTGTCTTTACTGAGAGGCCATCAGTCTATCTAAGTAAAAGAAGTACAGCGAGTATAGCAATACAAGAAGAAGGACACAGCATTTCCTTTCTCCCTGCCCTGTTATTGCAGGGCTCTCAGCCGTTCTTCAGTTAAAAGTATTCTGTTGGTCGGCCATTATCGTGAACAAAGCCCAAGGTCAGTCCACAGCATGCTGTTATTGTCCTGAAAAGGCTGCTTTAGTCAATTTCCCTGGAGACCAGAGAGCACGAAATGGTTTCTGGATGGTTGCTGCAGTGACTCAGACAATACCATTCAACATGAACAGATCAGAGGCTGCGACACACACTTCCCCTCTGCTCGCTGGCTGTGCTGATGTTGTAGAAGAGAAGGTGAAAGAGCGACTGTGTCTCTAAGTGGATGCTAATTAGATAGCATCAGAGTCAGGTTCAATAGTAGACATTGCATCAGCAGAGCTCACGATGCTCACCAGAGTCATTGAAATTCTCACTACATCAACTGTTAAATACAGCTGGAGCAAGAAGGTGGTGATCAGTCAATTTACTACAAATTTATATTGTTTAAAGCTGGTCGTGATGAAGGCTGCTACTTTAACGAGTCAGTCAGGGTTGTTTTGAATTCCAGCCTGTTTTTGTATTTTTATAGCTAGAGGCATTAGCGAGAATACTTTTTATACATGTGTATGTAGGTTTGTCACAATATGGTAAAAGTTTAAACAAGATTAAACAAGACAAGAAGTTTAAACTGTTTTTTCATTCAGCTGTACAGCAGCCCAGATATACTGCCAAGGACAGATTATGTCTCTTTTTAAGTTGAGGTGTTTGAAGTTAAAGTCATGTTTCAGGGAAACCTGAATGTCAGCATCTCTCCATGCAAAATATTGTGCAATGTTATGTGGAATGCCATCACAGTGAAATAGTCTGTTACAGCCTTAACATCAATGTGTTATTTTACACCATGATGCAGTTTAAATAATGTACAGCCGTAGTTTCACTGTATCATGCTGGTCATTGCAACAGCAGGTCAACTTCTACTGCAACTATTGATGTGATTCTTTAGTTGATTGCTGTGCATCGTTGGATTGACAGTAACAGCCACCACATCAGAAACATACTACACCAGTATAGGCAAAGAAAAAAATTGCTGAAGAATGCTTACACCCACATTAAAGATGTCTCAGGTGTCCTCGCAGTGCCTGAACTTTCATTCCAAGTTTGCCACAAGGCTGTGGTTCACATAAGGGAAAAGGGTTAAAGCTGCAGTAAGACATTTTTGACTGCTGCAATAGAAGGTAAACCAAAAAACATTTTTTGATATACCATATCAGCATATCAGGATATCTTTGTGATGTTGTAAAGGAAGTCAGAAAAAATCATATATAGTCACAACACAGGCATAGATTATCAACATGTATGTGTCTCCCCCCTTTAAGGCAACTGCAGGACTGTGGGTGAAAGGCCAAAATGTGTTTTTAGCTATCCTTTCAGCTAACCTGTCACCCAGCCTCTTGGAGCCTCTTGTCACTTTGCTGCAGACAACTAATAAAGGGATCTTATAAAATGTTGGTTCAGACCTTTACGGTACCCAGACTGTGAATCCAGTTGAATCTGTTGATCCTCTGAGTTTTTCTCTTTGGCCATCAGCAGGTGAATATCTGAATGTGTCCAATACTTTGGTTTATCATGAAATACCTGCAGAGCTAATGACATTCCCATCAGCCTCAGTTCTACTTTGTGTTTACTGCCGATTAGCTACAAGAAATATGGAGGTGAGATGGTGAACATGGTTCACGTTCGAAACATCAGCATAACATGGTTATTATGAGCATGTTATCATGCTGACAGTGACATTTAGCACATTGCACACAAGTGCCTAAGTAGAGCAGCCCAGAGCTGCTAGCATGGCTTTACACTCTTAATCCTGTCAGTATGCTTCATCTAACAGGAATATTAACCAGGAGTCATTTAGTTTTTCCACAATCATGACTATTGACGCCTTTCAGTTGAGCTGCCCTGGAAACCAGACTGATAAACTACACCAACAGGAAGGATGAACAGCTGAATAAAAGCAAGCCTTCAGACTGTTAACACTAAAACATCCTGGAAACTGAGAATCCTGGTGCTGATGTGGTTTAGGAATAATGTTGCAGTTGGTTACAATGAGTCAAAGCATCTAAAGATGAAGATACAGACAGTAAAGCCTCTTAAGGCAAATTTGTGATTCATATTACTGAGCCATATGCAAACAGTTGACTGAGCTGACTTAGTGTAATACCAACGTATTCATGTGTGGGTTTTTTGTGTGTATTTAGGACTATGACCTGAGTCAGCTGCAGCAGCCTGATGCCCTGGAGCCAGAGTGTGTCAAGGTGGGGATCAGACGTCTAGATGAGAGGCCTCTCCATCATGACCATCAGTACCCCCTCCGCTCTGCTGCACCCCACCCAGGAGACATAGGAGACTTCATCCACGAGGTATGACAACACACAGGGTCTGTCTGTACTGGACAAACACACCAATGAATCTCATGGTGACTTCTGCCCGTTGAAACCACCATGGTAACATCTTTGTATAAAGTGTCAGTGTTCTTGTCTGTGACCACAGCAGAGGAGCGTGTCCCATCCTTACTAACTGACATTCAGTCTGTTCCCCCAGATTCAGTTCTGGTGTCGCACACATGCACCTCTCAGTACACAGGAAGTGATGAATCACAACTTGAGTGAAATACAAACTGTCTGTTCGACAGCAGTAAGCAAACACTGTGTCCAGAAAAGGCTGGATTTGCCAACGTTAGATCTTTTGCTTCTTTCCTTTGCTGTCCTTGGTATAAAGCATCAAAGACTGACCGGGATGTGTACAGTTTACCTCATCACCTTACAGGATTTAGGGATATTGAAGTTCAAATAGTTTTTTCAAGCAGTTGCTCCTTGTTGCTATTTGGAGCTGCCAGTGTGGGAACCAACCCACTGTAACATCCAAACACTTTGAGCAGAGGCATTGCATTCTGTTTTAATAAGCAATCATCAAACAGGGAAGCACACACAGAAATCTTCACACACAATAATGTAGATTTAAAATGCATTTAGGTGTAGGCTCAATTGTACACTCAGATTCTCTGTATTAAAGAATACACAATTATCAGTGATGTATCAGTGTCCTGTCAGAGACATATCAGGGATGTATCAGTGATCTGTGGTGATGTGTGGCTGGCAGGAGTATGCAGCAATGTGAGTTTGTTTAAGAAACATACATACTATAGGAAGAGAGAGTGAGAGGCAGAGGAACAAAGACAGGACAGTGTCTGTGTCATTCTTAATTAGCTTTGCTAATGGTCAGGATTAGTCAACTCCAGACATGACCACAGCCTGGCTACCTAATCTATTGAGTTTAGTTAATCCCACAGACTGGCTGCAGGCTGTCCTCAGATCCTTAAAGGGACAGTTTGGGGAACTCTTTCACTCTGTTCCATTTCCTTATATTTCTTTACATAGTATATACTATGTAAACACAAAAATGACATGTTATTGTTTAATGAAGTTGATTTGATTAATGTGTTTGCACACAGTTGCCTATTTCTACATCCATGAGCCTCACTAGAAATGTAAGCATGTTCACCAGCTACATGCAGACTTTAACTGTATCTGTCCAGCATCAAACAGCAGACAGACTATTGTGTCTTATCAAACCCTTTATTCTAAAAACAGCTGCCTGCTGGAGAACAGTCTGAACTATGAGCTGAAAGATGCTGCATCACTCAGTGACGCTGAGAGGAACTACAGAGTTGGTGATCATGGTGGTTTAGTTTCCCTACAAGAACATACTGTCATTGGTTTTCATCAGTGTGTGTTTGCTCTGTCTTTAAACACTCGATGGTTTAACATGACTCACAGAGTCAATCAGTCTGAACTCATTCGGGCCAACAACTGTCATCACATCAGAGGTGCATGACGGCCCTGCAGTGGAGCATCACTGTCGATGCAGCCGATGCATGTTGCTCTCTGTCCGCTAGCTGCGTATTGTTTGTGTGTGCATGTGTGTGTGTGTATTTTGGTCGGGCTGCATAAAGACATCTGCCAAGCAGAGCAATGAATAATGAGCAGGAGCTGTCAGACATGGCAAGCTGATCTAGACAGCTTAATCCAGCAGACATGACAAGCTGATGCTTCTCGCCCTGCCTCTCCCTCTCCCTCTTTGCGTTAATGCTCTCCTCCCATTGAGTTTCAGAGTGACAGCAGTGTCTTGAGTCAGACGACAGACGTGGCCCACAAAACATTTCCACAGATTATCAGATTTGCTGCTTTCATTTCAACCATTCTGAGCAGCAGCGAAGAGCAAAAAGCGCCCATCTCTGGACCGTTAGTTTGGCATAATGTTTGAGATGTTAATTTTACATGGTGATTTCATTCTACAAGTGTGCACTTCTTTGGTTAGTTCATAGAAACTACACAACGTGTGTGTGTGGGGGGGGGAGGGGGATTTTTTAGTTCAGGCTACACTGGGTAATCTGCTGAATCTCCTCCTGGAGATAGAGGCAGCATCTGTCCAGTCTGACCCAAATCCTCATCTCTTCTACACTCCTACATAATCCCTCCTTTTCTCCTGCAGCACACACACACATACACATAAATAAATAAACACAACCTTTCGACTCATGATTGAAAGGTTTCTTTAATACCCTTAGGTTTCCTATGCAGTTACTATAGAAATATTATAGGATTACTATAATCCTGCATTAGATAGCACCAGAATCTTGTAGCTCTCTCAACCATAAATTCTGCTTTTCTCAGTTTCAGAGATACTCCATGTGGGCTGTTGCGCTGTCATGTAGAAAATCTTTAGCGCAAACATGGAAGTGCCCATTTTTAATGAGTTGAAAGTTGACAGCTTTGCACAGCAAACATGTCATACAGCGTTGTCTGGTTCAGAAGTGATCAGTATTGAACACTAAGAACTAACCTGTGACATGAGCCTGGTATGAATGTGCATGTTCTTTAACCCACATCAAACACAGACAGCATTTTATTCCTCTGCCTCAGTGCCATCAAGCAACAACCTCCAGCTGATCCACTGCTGATGTGTAGTTACCAACAGCAGCCAACTGTAGACTGTGGTGCTGTTGATACTCTGTCATACTATATGAATGTGATGCAGGGTCTCACTGAAAAAGAGCGTGGTTAAAATAAACAACTTAGATATGCCACCCTGATCAATGTTTAGCCGTCTCTTTCTCTCTCCATTATTATTTCCAGTCAAACCAGGTTCATAAAAGACCATCAGTCCTTTTCAGTATGTGGTGTCTCTTTAAATGCACACTTTTTATTTGCTGTTGTGATTCTCTTTGGTCACCCTCCTGTCTCCTTCATTTTTCTGTCTAGGGCCTGAAGGCGGCAGACAACGACCCCACCGCGCCCCCCTACGATTCCCTGCTGGTGTTTGACTATGAAGGCAGCGGCTCCACCGCTGGCACCCTCAGCTCCCTGCACTCCTCCTCAAGCTGCGGAGACCAGGACTACGACTACCTCGGCGACTGGGGGCCACGCTTCCGCAAGCTGGCCGACCTGTACGGCGGAGGGGACGATTAGCACCCCAAACCCCCACCAACAACCACCCTCCCCATCCCACCCTTGCCCCAAGGCTGAGGTGGTGGATGGGGTTAAGGAAAGAAGATGGGGGTGAACATGGGGTATGGATTGGCACTTCTGTATTACCACGGGACAGCTTGTAAAGAGACTTGCTGCCCCTTGAAGACGGTTGATGACACTAGGGACCATTCTGACTCCTGGCCTAGCAAGGCCTGGCACCAGTTAGCATTCAGGCTAATGGACATTATCATCTGAGCGTTAGCCCCTGTGCTAACATATGTGAGCAGGCAGAACAGTGCACTGAGAGGGGATGTTGTCGCTTGGATGGTTAAGAGCTACGACAGCCATGCTACAGACGCTCATTTACACTTGAATCTCACAGTACAGGAGCACTGGGGTCAAATGTGCCTTTTTGTACATTCTTTTGATTGTGGTCAGTCTCGATTCTCTACGTTGCTTTAAAGCTCCCGGTGTTTTGCAACAGCAACTGGAGGAGCACTTCGCCATGATAATGAGTGCTTGTGTGTGTTTGGGTTCCACCTCATGACCTGTGTGTGTGTGTGTGTGTGTGTGTGTGAGTGAGAGAGTATGTGTGAGCCATTTCCACAGAGACACACTGGATGGACGCTCTAAAAGGCAAAGCCTACTATGGGACGCCTTGGATGATCCTACCAGCAAAAACATGGCTTCACTGTACGGCTCTGGGTTTTACAGGTTTTCTTTTTCCGTCCAATTCATATGACAGCATGTAGACCTCAGTCAATCAGAGGTTAGCAGAATCCATCATTACATAGATAATAAGAGAGATTGAATACTTCTCTGGCATTAATGCAAATGACTGCCCATGTTAACAAAGCAAGCTGAGATCAGAAGTTTTAATTTCCTCCCTGCTCCCAGACAGTGATTTTTTTTTCTGCAAACCCTGATCATTCAACATCACATCACTTCACAGCTTTGATTGAATTTCTATAAAGAACGGCGGCCTCTGCTGCTTGTCAACACTCTTATATAGTCAAGGACATTTAGTGCCACAATGAATTTAAATAACTTCATTTCTGTATCGGGGATTTTTTTTTTAATAGAACATTATTTGTAGTGCTGTTTAAATATTGTGGTTATGTCCTTGCTGCACTTTCACAAATGGGAACTTTAAATGGAATTTAGTTTAGCTTATTTGCAGGATGACAAAACACAAAGGCAAAGTGGTGAAAAATCTTGTGAACAAAATATCATTTCCATTTATGTTTGTGCAGATGAAAGAAAACAGAAAGCAAAAACACCAACAAAGAATCAAGAGGAAGAGGAAAAAAAACATTTGAAGCACTCGGTTGCACAGCAACAGTAAGATGTATGAATTGACAAATCAATTAAAACTCCCATCATGAAGAAAATGAATTGAGTAATGAAATACGTAATGAATGTGACAGAGGGAGCAAATGTGTACTTGGTGTAGCACACACTCTGAATGGAGTTTGTCTTTACAGATGAATATGTAGGATGGATGAATGGGTTATGAACAGAATACGGAGTGATTGGGTGGTGATGAATATTCAGTTCTGCTGCTTAAAATGACCAATCCAACACTTCCTCTGTAATGTGTGGGTCTGCAGCAGAATGCTTTACAGGATGTGAAACAGGAGCAGAAAAGCCATTAATACATCTTTCTAACAGTTAGAGCTGATAAACATGAATTTCAGGAATTAAGCTGATGTAACTTCACTAATTTAGCTTATTGCAGTGGAACACTCCATTGCTTTTTTTATTTTGAGCCATCTGGATATTTTTGCCATAGTAGCAGAAAAATCCGTCCAACATTTGGTCTAGAGCAAGTTATTGTGACAACTTCTGGCCAGATTGTCATGGCATGTTACATGGATATTTACAGCCCCTGGAGAATCAATCTAAAGAGGAAAAGTTCCAATTGTACAAAACAAATGTTAAATGTGCAGGAAACAGAGAATCATATCAAGTAGCACGTGATTTACTGTGCAAAGCATCCAAAGTAACACAAAACGTCAGACACAGCTTAGAATCTGGTACTAAAGCTGTTACTGTTTATTCTGACTTCTCTCACCAGCGCAGAACTATCTGTTTCTATTCCATGCGAATAAAATGAAGACAACAGAATCAGAACAATCTATGTTAGGTTGCTATGGCAATACACAAGCACAGTGGTGAGGTCACAGGGAACTGAAAATAGTACAGAGCAGAGCAGTTTGTGTTTGTGTTGATAAAACACGTTCTGTATTTCACTTTGCATTTGGACATGGGGAAGTTTATTAAACAATTGATTTTCAAGCCAGACTTGAAATTTGCTATCCTTGCAACATTAAGGCTACAAATAACCCATCATGACACCCCTTTTAATGTACAAGGCTCACCCTGTTGGAGCGGACTTTCTCCATGCAATGAGAAACATCTACTGCTGTGAATATGTGAATATCTTAGGCCTCAAATAAATAAATATACATTTAGAGAAAATATTGTCTTATAATTTGGACCCATACCATAATTATTAGTTTCTTATAGTCTTGCACCATCGAATGGGCAAATGGTTTCCTTCTAAGGGGATGAACTCTTTGAATTAAAAAACCCCAGCATCATATTCAGGACCAGTGTTACACAGTGTTAAGGCCGTATGTATGAACAGCATTTTCGCGTCACAGTTGTTGGCAGTGTTATTTTGAGTTTTTGTGAGTCTCTTTAGTGGGAGGCAGATGTCGGTCAAACCCAGAGCTGTACAAAAGAGTTGCATATTTTTGCCAGTTTGGTGTTCCAAAGCTAGTGAGAAGACATGTACAGTAATGCTAGACTTTAGATAGATACCTTCTGTTTTTTGTTTTGCTTTTATCACAATGTAACTTATGCAGCTGATTGCTACATGTAATAAAGGGAGACATCAGTCTTTGGTTTGTAGCAAAGATACTTCTTGATACTCTGCTGTGGTGGATTAAATACAAAAAAGGCAATGTTTCTTCTGTCTGCTGATGATTTGCCTTAGTGTTCTCTGGTACTCTCCAACTGGCTACTCACTGTAAACTGAGATATGTACAGATTGTATTTTTTCTCTTCTTGTTCTTTTGGCTGTGGTCTCTGAAAATGACATGCTAATATCCTGAATCCTTGTATATGTGTAATTTGGATTACAAATTAAAACGTTTTTGCATGTTTTTATCTTTTCATTATGGGGAAACTGTTTTTAAGGTCTTTTGCACCTAAGTTCAACACCAATCAAGTACACACCAACAAACGATCCATATCAGTTGTAGGGGGAATTGTGATGTGGCATTAATTGATTTTTCTGGCCACTAGAAGGCAGCAAAACGCTGTAAGTATAAAACGTGACATATAACCACATATTAACAAACAGCTGACTAATTTGCACTTCCAGCAGTTATGGAGCAGATATTTTGAGTTTTAGGTCTCCAATAGTTCCTAAGAAAATATTTGTCTTTTTAACTGCTAAACGCTCCACTGAGGTCAGCAGCTTGTCTCAAAGTGGGTCTACTGTTTGCTGCTCAGCAGGTAGTCTGCAGTAACTTTATCAGACTAGTAAAATTGCAGGCCAGGAAAACAAGTAATTAGCTAAAAGGCTAGAATATTTCAAAAAGATGCAGGGAAATACAAAGTCCGAGGTGATTTTCTATGTGGTCATCCCTACAAGCAACACCTTTCACAATACATAGTCATTTGATCCATTGGTATTATAAAGTGCATGTTTGATTATGCCAGTTTTACAAACCTAAATTGTCATCACTGAAGTCAATAAAATTATAGCAGTAGAGGAACTCTTGCACAAAGTAGCACAAAATATGATTGGATATACAGGTAAATACCCATGCTTCAGACTTTCTGCCAAACATCTGAAGTCTCCAAAGCAAAGCTGATCCTGATGGGTTATTTTCTCAGACTGGACAAAGCTCCTCCAGACCCACAGGAGATGTGTGTAGCTATTTTCACAGTTGAAAATGAGTTGGTGTGTTAAATCAGTGGAGTTCACCTTTAACTGTCATTTCTAACAGTGCAGATTCACACTACACTGTTCTGGAAAGCTGTTAGATATTTGGCATTGATTTCCTAGAATGTTTGATCCACTCGGGAATCAATACACCTGGTCTTCAAACAGTGTACACCGTATAAGTTCAGTTCCTGGACATTACCCAAGAACATTTGGATCTGTTGATCCTCATCTTCCATTTGAGGTGGTTTTTGCTCAGATCAAAGTTAGTTATTAGAATTCAGTCTGTTAAGTACAACATATTCTCCATTTCTACACAGTTCACAGCAGGCAGCGAGGCCAGTGTGAACGAATCTAAAGTGTCTGATGTACAGGCAGGGTAGAGAACTGAGAGCTTATAGTTCGCAGTGAGTGCACAACATGCAGTACTTACAATCATGACCCTAGTCAGTATGATGATGGTTTGGATAAATGCCTCCATGAACAAATCATCTGGCAGAGGAAGCTTCTTTTTGTCTTCCTTGACTGCAGTTGGGGGTGAATGGACATCAGCAGCAGATGTTCAGTCTTCTTCAGAGAGCTGCTGGACATTCGCAGTGTACAGTCACAATGAGCCTAAAACCAGGGAAAGTTCATCATCATGGTTAAACAAAGAATATGTGAATGCAAACCATACAGTATGAAATAGGAACCTGGGATGGTGCCATTGAACATTTCAACATTCTTACTGCATTAATCCCTTGTGAATATCATGCTCTTTCCTCCCACTGTCCAATTAAAGTGACCATTAGCCTTGATGTTCACTGGATGCTGCTGCCTCATGTCCTGGCCACAAGCAGCAAAAACAAGGAAAAATGAACAAAACACCAAAGAGTGAACAATGGAGACATGACAAAGACAACCCAAAGAGCTTGATCCTCAGTATTTCAAATATATTTCAAATTCATAGATAAACATAAATCATAAGGTCTGTCCTGTTTCATTCAGCATTTATTCAGCATTTATCCAACTGAAAAACATTTCTATAATAGCATACAGTAAGTAAAGTATGAATGTAAAGAAAGTATCATGTAAACAAAACATATTTTTCATATACATAACATAAGTACTTGCAGTCAAGTGATCATAGTCACTAGTAAATATTTTACATATGTACTACAATGTTAATAACTAGTATTTCGCAGTGTAAAAAAGTAAACCAAGCTCAATTGTTTTCAGCTGCTGGTGGTTTGGACATGTTTTGAATCATGATGCCTTCAAGGAGATGGAAGTTGTATGAATATATTTACCTTTAAATTGAAACCCCCAAAAGCTTAGCTTACTCTGTAATATTAACTATTCACTTCTATATAGAAAACAGCCAGATTATAAAAGATACTTACTTACTTTTTAAAGTTGGCTTAACTAATTTCAAGTCTATCTTTGATTTCTGTGGACAACTCAGCAGTTTAATGTGAAAGTAAGATGGAAAAGCCACCATGGAAAAAAAAGACTGCATGGTTGAGGAGAGAAGGATGTTTCAGGAAAAATGGATCAACTTGTACTTTGTTGGACCATGAGGGACAGATAAAGTCTGCTTTATCTGCAAAAAGGTAAATTCAGTGCTTAAGGAATTTAATGTTTAATGCCACCATGAGACTAATCACAAATCCTGTGACAAGAACACACCGAGGCTCTAAGAACCCTTATTTTTGGAACTTCTGAAGCCTCACATTTGATTCAGTTGAAGTTTATAATTCATTTTTTAGCAAAGGGCAAAGGCTGCCCTCCTTATCTTTCACTGAAATTACTTTAAGAAGCCAGTAGGGAAAGAAGGAATAATACTTTCAACTATATGGTCATATAGCCGTTTGAGTATTGTACAAAGACAACCCACCAACATCATCTCTTACAAATGTTGCTAAGTTCTGCTTGGTGAGCCCAGCTTGTTTAAACTGAGCCACGCCCATGTCATACCAGTGAGAAGAGCTCAGTGGAAAAAAGAAATTCAGAAATAACCCGATTGTAACTGTGGTAAAAGACAGCATCTTCATCACTCACAGTACAGAGCTGAATGACAAAATGACTTTAGTGTTTCACTACACTGTTTGGTGGTTGACCGTCTTGTGTTGAGTGAATCATCATAACTCGTGCTGTAAACCAGGAGTATTTACACTTTTTCATGCAATTAAGAGCTATCATTTTGAAATGTTTGATTTTACATGGATCACCTTTTTTCACCATTCATTTTGGTCTTGGTCAGGACTGCATCCTCTGAGAACCCAGCCCAGAACCAGAGCCCACAGTTTACACTGTCTGTACTGTAACTGTGTCTGAGTATGTGTTAGCACTGTCATAGACTATGGGCCTGACAGGATTTATTTCAATACAATTTCAACTGTTTTTTTTTTTGGTGATTGCATGAGTGACTGAATGACATATACAGTATATGACGCCATGAGAGCATTACAATTAGAGATCATCAGTGGGTTAATACCGGATTTGGTGATTACACTGAAACCAACAATTGTTTGCTAGCCTAGTCCTCGGCAGGGTCTTTCCTCTCTGTGGCAGCTTTAAATCCTCTTCCTCCTCTTCTGGCCTTTTATCTCCAATCCAACATGAAATACACACAGTGTCTGTGGTTTCCAGGCCCAAGGGCACATCAGCAGTATCTTTCCCCAGCAGCCAGTCACACAGGCACAGCAACACTGATGAAGGCAGAGAAAACAGGAAAAACCCATCCCTCTCCTGAGATCACATACAATTAGACAAACACATTCTGTTTTCTGCAGTGCAGTGTGTGTGTGTGTGTGTGTTTAATCATCAGAGCACACTGTATGCGTCTGCCCACAGGCAAAACCTCTATACATGTACAGAGCTTTAGCAAATGCATGAAAAATTGCACATCTATAAAACTAAGAAAAACATGGAATTGTCCAGTTGTTCCTGTGTTATACTGCATAAATCACCTCCTGTCTGCATGCTGGTCCCACCTTAAAACAAAAGTATCTTCATAACCAATACATTTTCCCTTTCACTAACATGTCTGCCACTCCCCTAGTACAATGGAGGTGACAGGAATATAGGAGGAGGAGCTCACAGGAGCAGCCTGTGAGAGAAGGTGCTCCACTGTCTGTCTACTGTGTGATGGAGAGGATGTGCTGATCATTGTCCATGATGGATAATAGTCTATTCAGCATTCTCCTCTCCACCACGGTCTCAAAAGACTCCAGCCTGAAGACCAAGCACAGAGCCAGCCTTCTTGATGATTTTATCAAGTCTGTTGGTGTCGCCTGGCTCTGATGCTGCTGCCCCAACACACAGTGGCAGCAAAGAAAATGGCGCTGGCAACAACAACAACAGACTGGTAAAAAATCTCCAACATCCTGCTGCCCACGTTGAAGGATCTCAGCTTCCTCAGGAAATAGAGTCTGCTCATCCCCTTCTTGTACACAGCCTCCGTGAGTTAGATTTCCAGTCCAGTCTGTTGTCGATCACCACTCCCAGGTATATGATTTCATTTACCGATTTATTTTTTTTTTTGTCATTTATTTTACAGAGACACTTACAGATCAACACTATTACACAATTGTAGCACACATAATGTATTTAGCATGTCTTGTAGAGGATATCTGCAGCCACTGTCTCTGGTTGGGCTTTTAGATTTAGGTCACAACAATTTAACAGACAAAAAGATAAAACAGATTCAGAATCAAACAACACCAGACAAATCCAACTGTGTTGAGATGTAGGTGCAACTGTGAATAACAGTATGTCAATATGGGTATATGTGTAGAGATATGTGCTGAGATGCCAGGTCTGAACAGGGCCCGAGCTGAGTGCAGAATAATGAATGTCTCAAAATATAGAAATAAAAACATTATTGACAGGTTTCCAAAAGAGAGCTGCTCTTCATCTGGGGGAAGGAATTTCTCATCCATGACCTCTCTATCAACACTGTGAACTCTGTGGAGTCTCTGGCTTGGATTGCAGAGAACTTGTGACACTGGATGACCAGCTGTCTTTCACTGCTGTCACTGTAACAAAACTTTAGGTTATCTCTCCACAATATCAGGAGGATCTAACTGATCCTCACCTAGGAGGTTCTGGTGTAAACTCTTGTCATCTCTCACCTTGACTACTACAAGTCTGCTGTGCCTGTATGTACCATCAGACCTCTGCAACTCATCCAGAATGCAGCAGCCTGGATGGTCTTCAACCTGCTCAAGTTCTCCCACACTACAAGGCTCCTGACTTCACTACTATTAGTCACCAGTGGCTACATGGTCCAACCTCACAGCCCAGCTCATCCACTCTGTTCAAACAGTTCCCAACCCCCTTACTGTGACGGTGCCCCTCATCAATATCTTGTATGTTTGCTGTGCACCTTGGTCCATGAAGAAAATCTTTTTTTCTTTCTCATTGCAGCACTTAAAGTTGATGTACTTGCTTCAGATAAAAGCACCTCATATCTATATGCACTGTATTTAGTATAAGTACTACAGTCATATTTAACTATGTTTTAGTAACTGTGTGGAGACAGAGCACAACACATATACAACAAATCTAAATCCATTATATACACTTCAGAGGAGCATTTTCAATAATATAATAAGTAAGGTGGACTTATGACTGTTTATCGAGTCACTGTTGATAAAAGATTTAGTTGAAATTAAAACGATTAGAGCCAAAAACAGATTTTAACACAAGCCTGTTCGTAGAGGCTGTTTGTCAAAATGTTTTAAAATGCTTAAAACTGATTTGAATTGATCATCAGTTGAAGAAAATGTAAAGAGATGACATGGCTGAATGAAAACTTAATCAGTACTGTTTATTGACAGACTTTCTCTTTTATTTATAGTGAAAGTAGGTGATGACCTTTTCAATCACAGAATTATCTGATATTTGATTTGATTTTATTAAAACCGTGTGGAGGGAATGAAAACTGAAGTGATACTTTAATGAAAAATCTCCAGGTTACTGGTGACTGGTTTTCTTTCTTTCTTTCTTTCTTTCTTTCTTTCTTTCTGCAGTAACATTATCAATACATATTGTCCATGTCAGTCTTTTTTTCTGATACACAGCAATGTGAAGTTATCCGTCACCTTTAGATATCAGCTGAGAACAACAGGTATTTAATACAAATAGCCGTATGTGTGAATCACACCTCTGGCATTAACTGGCCTCCCGTTTTATTAACTTCACTGTGGGAGAGCTACAAAGGTCTCATTCTAAGTCCAAAATTGAGTGTTGTAATAGAGATTTCTATAATAGTTTTACATAACTATGTAAAGTTATTAAGCTTTAAGTGATATTACTCCATCTATTATACTTCACTGGACTGTGGGTGATACAGACAGCAGATTGTTCTCCATTGTCTGACTCACAGGTCAAAATGTGGACTTTTCCAGTTCTGCTTCTCCCCAGGTCCCTTTTTTGGTCCCTGTAGTCCTTCTTCAGCTTTGTGAGCTTGTTATTTTTTGCTCAATTTTCCGCTCATACCCCGCTGTCGCCATGTCACGCTGGAGCTCCTCAAACACCGGCTTTGTCCCCGCCCCCAGCCCGTGACATAAGCCGGTTCTTGGTTCTAGACCAGCAAAGAGTTGGTGCCTGCTGTGGAACCAGTTTTCCTGGCCGAGAGCCAGTTCTTAGGCAGTCGAAAAAGGAAGAACTGGTTCCAGATTAGGCACCAGCTCCGAACCGGTCCTGGAACTGCCCTAGTGGAAAAGGGGTAACAAAGGCTGAAAGTGTAGCTTCAGGATCTGCATGCATCTGGACCTGGATCTGGTAAGTGCCATGTAAACCTGCTCATTTAGATCTAGCACTACAGCACTGCAGCTGCACAAACATTCACACACACACACAAACAGCACAGCAGAAAAACACTTCCTGAAACTTTACTCTCTTATTACACATGATATTGACTTTATACCTTACTTAGAAGCACTCTGTGGAGGTTTTAACTGGCTATGAAACATTCTCATTTTAATACAGATGCATCTTTATGATCTACATAAGCAGACAAGACAAACAGAGAAGACTTCTTCTTCATACCTACACCAGTTCAGATTTTTCTGCTGAATGTCTAGGGTGTGTTCCAGACAGTATGCTGAGCAGTCTAACCTTTCCCTAGGCGCTCCCAGGCCAGATGATATATAAAATTTCTCAAGCCTGCTCTATCTCTACCCTGGGGTCTCCTGCCAGTTTGACATGTCTGGAACTTACTGTAAATTACACATTATTTCTTTAAAGATATCTATTCAGCTGAGACCTGAAGGTGACAAAACACAGGTGACAGAAACTGTAGATCGAACAGATAAGACATATTTACTCACCATGTTCTTATAGTCCCATCCAGTGATTTAGGTGATTTGCAGTTGTGTGTGTGGTCAATAGTGAGACTGTCTGTTTTAAAAAATGTATGAATGTATCACTCCAGTTTTTAACTTATTTTAATTGCACCACAATCATCTTCATTTAACATAATCTGCAATATGATAAAAGAGCAAATGGCCCACACAGCACTGCAGTACAACCATAGTGTTTCATTATCAGCCATGAGAGCTGTGTGCTCACACATTATTTTAGAAAAAAAACACTATCAAATAAATGCAATCTATTGTTCTTTCTTTTTTATTTTGCTCCCTCTCACATACAGATATTACATCAAACAATACAGAGCACAGAAACAGGGAACTGTACAATATTTCCTATGCACCCAGGACAGAGTGTGTTACGAGGGCACAAGGCAGGTGGACCCACATGCAGGAACACAGACTCCGGGAAAGGTTTGCAGGGTTTTAATAAAGAAAAAGTCTTACAAAAATAAGCTTGGTATGAAACGCAGGACCAGAAACGCTGAACATGAAACGCTTGACAAGAGTCGCGGGACATGAATCGCAGGACATGAAACACATGACATGGAACGCTTAACATGAGTCGACGATCTGGCAACAAGACAAGGGGAGACAAGGACTATATAAGCACATGAGGTAACGAGAAACAGGTGAACACAATCAGGGCGGGGCAGACAATCAGACAGGTGGGAACACAATGGCAGGAAGTAAAGGGACCTGAAACATGATGACGGAGAGTAGATTTCAAAATAAAACATGACACGCCAGAACAAGGAAACAGAAAACATGACAGACATGGAAACTTAACATGACAAAACATAACAGAACCAGAAAACAGACATGACATTCAAACCGATTAAACACTGAACACAAGACCTATGAAACATGAAACGCTAGACAGAAACCTGACAACATGCATGACCAGACAAAACATAAGAAACATGACAAACATGAAAACCTGACATGACAAAACATAACCTGACATGAAAACCCATAAGAAACACAGGACACCAGAAACAGAAACCTGACAAACGAACGAGTCATCACAGAGTGATGCACATGAGATTAGTCTGAACTCGGTTCAGGTCCCGTTCAGACCTGTCATTAACATACATCTTGAATGATCCAATCACAAGTGGCCAGGTACATCAGTTCAGACTTGCATTAGAATGCATCTTCACATGAGTCTCCAGTGACCACTCATGATCAGTGTTGACCTATGTGAAAATGTGCTCTCAATTGTGGAGATAAATTCTGTATTGCCACAAAGGCAAACTTTATTTGATTTGATTTGATTTGATTTGATTTGATAACTTGAGTTAATAATGATAACAGCCAATGAGATGCATTGATACTGACTTCTGGCATGCATTTATCAATGAACTTGTGTCAATAAAGTTTCTCACTGCGAGAGAGAGTCAAAGCCCCACTGTGTTTTTATTCCTCTGCAATTATTTTTGGCCACCAACACCAGAGTCACTGAACAGTTCAGCTCTGCTAACAGGCTATGGCCCAGGGTTACCCACAGACAGTTATCCAGTGATTTGTCACCAAGAGAAAAGTCACAATGTGGAGTGCGTCCAGTGAGAATTAGCATACTATGAAAGAACCATGAGCAGGTCAAGTAGTTGATGGAGATTAAAATAATTATGAACTGTGGAAGAAACTACCATCAGTGAAGGAGAAGAACCAACAGACGACGTGGCAAAAAATGCTGATGTATATGTGGAAGTAATCCAATTTCTGGATGATAAAAGTTTGTCACTGGTAATGCAACAAGCAGTAGACAATGGGCAGAAAACTCTAAAGAAACTATTATACAGGCAAAAAAAGGCCACATGTAATTAGCCTGTATAAAGAACTTTAAAAGTCGAGCAGTGAGAGCATGACTGAATATGTTATACACATAGAGACAGCCATCACAGCATTGAGAAACACTGGTGAGACATTGAGTGACGGGCTGTTAGTAGCAATGATTTGATTGAGGGACTGCCAGTGTCATTAAAACCATTCGTTATTCATGTCACACAAAGTGAGGTGGTCATATCTTTTGTCAAATTCATTTGTCAAACTAAACTACAGAGCTACTATGACACAGACACAGAAGCACAGCATCTGGGGACAACGTCATGAAGACCTGCCTTTATCAATGCAAGTGACCGGGGAGGCCAGAATGCGGACAAAGTGTGCTTCAGATGTGGCCTGTGAGGACACAAAGCCAGAGTCTGTCAATGAAAGCAGTGGTGTAGTCAGTGTAAAAGTGCCACACATCGGGACACAACACTGTGTTTTTATTCCAATTATTTTTGATCTTGTGTTACGGGCCTCAGTGAAGCAGACCATGTTAACAAATATGGTAACCTGTACAGAGCAGGTAAGAAGAGGAAGAATTAATCACCATACATCTTGCTCTCTCTCCAGATCGCTTATGGTATTTTATTTACAATAGTTCCTGTTCCTTTAAATTTCAGTGTTATTCTTAATATCAGTCCATGTACTCACAATAAACCCAAATTTCAACAAAATATGTTCTCTGTCTCTTTAGTCTCTGTTACCTCTTTGTACTTTAAAAATACACTTTTCTATAAAATAAACTATATTTATATTTATAACACATTCCTTTCCACAGTATATATATCCTGTTTTTACCCTCATTTTTGGTGCAAATAAAATATGACAGAATTTTACTTAAATTGTGTTAAACACAATAGAAAATAAATTGCAAAATAAACCATATAAATGACCTGTTGTCTTACCATAAATTGTGGTCATCCATGTTGACAAAGTAAATATTAATTGACCAGAAATCATTTAAAGTTTGAACGAAGCCTTTTAGAGGAGACACCAACTTGAGTGATGACGGTAACACACCTAAAATGGCGCTGCTATGTCCGAACTCCGTCAGAACCAATTAACACTTCACTGACTTTTCAATATGTCTAAACTTCTCCTAACTTTGCGTGATTTGCAGTTGTGATTTGCAAACTCTCATTAAACATTAACACAGATACATCCCGACCTTATCAAATACATTTTTATGACACATTCATCATTTACTGACCTGTACAAAGCAGGTAAGAAAAGGAAGAATTAATTACCATGCATCTGACTGACATATATGACTGATGATGATGTTCTCTGTACATGTGGCATCTATTGCACATCTGTCCATTCCCAGGGAGAGGGATCCCTCATCTGTGGCTCTTCCTCAGGTTTCTTCTTTTTCCCATAAAGGGTTTTTTGAAGTTTTTCCTGACTCAGTTCGAGGGTCTAAGGACAGAGGGTGTCACAACTGTGTGCAGATTGTAAAGCCCTCCGAGGCAAACGATGTTTGTGATTTTGGGCTCTAAATAAATAAATTTGATTTGATTTTTTGAAATTTGATTTTTGATCTTGCTCTCTCTCCAGATAACTTCTGGAGAGACAGCAGAAACACCCCTCCCTCAGGTGCTCCCACACAGGTACCCCGCAGCAACGATGTACACAAAGGTTCCACCTGACCAAACAACACATATTCTCCCCTCTATTCTCAGTGTACCAAGCAGATAAAAATCAGCAAAATTGCTGGTGAATGCGTATATTAAAAAAAATTATAAATAAATGTGTACATTTGTTATGAATTGTTATAATAATAAAAAATATTACAAAAGCTCCCCCCCCACCTTGAACCACCACCTTACCGTGGTGGAGGGGTTTGTGTGCCCGAATGATCCTAGGAGCTATGTTGTCGGCCAGGGGGCATTACGCCCCTGGTAGGTGTCTCCCATGGCGAACAGGTCCTAGGTGACGGGCCAGACTAAGAGCGGTTCAGAAGCTCATCATGGATAGAAAACAATCAAGGACCGTTAGGTCGCCCGGATTGAGAGTTACCAGGGGGCTCCACCCTGGAGCCAGGCCTGGGGTGGGGCTCGCAGGTGAGCACCTGGTGGCTAGCTCTTTGCCCAAGGGACCCAGCCGGGCTCAACCCGAAATGGCGACATGGGCCCGCCTTCCCTTCCAGTAGGCTCACCACCTGCAGGAAGGTCCATGAGGGGCTGGTGCAATGCAGTTTAGGTAGCAGTCGTGGCCAGGGGCCTCGACGACCCAATCCTTGGACCAAAACTCTGGCAATAAGGACATGGAATGTCCTCCCTTGGATAGTGCTCTGACTGGGGACTCCATTGTTCTACTGGGGGACTGGGGGTGACAGTGATACCTGGCGGGGTGTGATCGGGAGGAACGGCCTCCCCTGAGCTGAACCCAAGTGGTGTTCTGTTATTGGACTTCTGTGCTAGTTATGGTTTGTCCATAACTTGAACACCATGTTACAAGGGGGAAGCAGTACTCTGCCAACACTGTTTACAGACACGCCTTCCACTGAGGAAGTGGAGGCTGGGGACTCTGAGGTGGACCATCACCCAAGCCGAAGTCACTGAGGTAGTTCGCAAGCTCCTCGGTGGCAAGGCACACCGGGGGTGGATGAGATCTGCCCGGAGTATACTCTCAATTCTCTAGATGTTGTGGGGCTGTCTTGGCTGACACGAATCTGCAGCATTGCATTATGGAGGTCAGGGACAGTACCTCTGGAGTGGCAAATCCCGGGGTGGTGGTCCCTCTTTTTAAAAAGGGGGACCGGAGGGTGTGTTCCAACTACAGGGGGATCACACTTGTCACACTTAAAGATCTACGCCAGGGTACTGGAGAGGAGAATTCAGCTGACAGTCAAACCTCAGATTCAAGAGGAACAATGTGGTTTTCGTCCCAGTCTGGTGGAACGCTGGACCAGCTCTACACCCTCCACTTGAGGGTTTATGGGAGTTTGCATGCCAACCAGTCCACATGTGCTTTGTGGATCTAGAGAAGGCATTTGACCGTGTCCCTCGTGGTGGGCTGCTCGGTCTCTGTACGACTGGTGCAGGAGCTTGGTTTGCATTGCCGGCAGTAAGTCAGACCTGTTCCCAGTGCATGTAGGGCTGCCCTTTGTCAGCGATTCTGTTCATAACAGGATTTCTAGTTGTAGCCAGGGGAAGGAAGGAGTCCAGTTTGGGAACCACAGGATTTCATCTCTGCTTTTTGCAGATGATGTTGTCCTGTTGGCTTCATCAGCCCAGGACCTTCAGCATGTACTGGAGCAGTTTGCAGCCAAGTGTGAAGTGGCTGGGAAGTGGCAGCACCTCCAAATCCGAGGCCATGGTTCTCGACCAGAGAAAAGGGTGGCGTGCCCTCTCTGGGTGGGTGGAGAAGTCCTACCTCAAGTGGAGGAGTTCAGGTATCTCAGGGTCTTGTTCACGAGTGAGGAAAAGATGGAGCGTGAGATTGACAGGCAGATTGGTGCAGCCTCCATGCAGTTATCGCGGTCGGGGTACCGGACTGTCATGTTGAAGAAAGAGCTAAGTCAAAAGGCGAAGCTCTCAATTTACCACCTGGTCAGTCTATGCTCCCTACTCTCACCTATGGTCATGAACTTTGGGTAATGACCGAAAGGAAAAGATCGCATGGATACAAGCTGGCGGCCAAAATGAGTTTCCTCCACAGAATGGTGGGGTGCTCCCTTAAAGATAGGGTGAGAAGCTCAGTCACTCGGGAAGGAGCTCGGAGTAGAGCCGCTGCTCCTTCAGCATTGAGAGGAGTCAGCTGAGGTGGCTTCAGGCATCTGTTTTGGATGCCCCCTGGACGCCTCCTCCAGAGAGGCACAATTGTATCTCACTTACCTGCACTACATGCAAAGAAGCACGTACATTCCTTTCCATCATTAGCTGACTGTGCATGTCAGTCTCCAGCCTGTTTACCCTGTCTGCTTCCTTGAAGAGCTCATTTCACACCTATAATTAGTACAAGTGATTTCAGTGCATATTATTATATTATTTAAAATTATACACTTATTTTGTTATATTGTTGAGGTAGGGCACTGTTTTTCCCAGGAAGCAGGGGTCCAGACTAGAACTGAACCAGAAGAGACACTGCTGACTCAACAGGAGCACCAGAGGCTTCCCAGTGGGACTCCTTTATGTGACCAGACTGTCAGATCATCTAACAGAGTCTTCAAGTCACAAGGAGTCAGCACTTCCTACAAACCTATTCAGAACCTTAACATCTCTGCTGGTCCACGCTGAAGACAGGAAGACTGCAGTGCTGTGTGACATCATCATGACATCACATGTGACAGCTGTGGGAAACAGTCAGTCAGTGAAACAGTAAAGACCCCAACAAGAAGCTGAATGAAGAGAAGAAACAAACATCAGCCGTCTGTGAACACCAGACTGAAACCACTCACTCAGTGTCTACTGCAAAGAGGTCAATGGTCACGGAGCAAGAGTCAGTAGACGACCAGAGAGAGACCAATCTCACTACCAGTCACTACCTCCTCCATACATGACCACCTGTCATTATGTGTTCTATACCCAG
Organism: Scortum barcoo; assembly: GCA_023238725.1. Taxonomy (NCBI): domain Eukaryota; kingdom Metazoa; phylum Chordata; class Actinopteri; order Centrarchiformes; family Terapontidae; genus Scortum; species Scortum barcoo. The sequence goes on along the minus strand of CM041538.1, from coordinate 1,604,175 downwards.
GTCCTGTGATGACAGCTGAGCCATTGCCAAAGAACTAACTCACTGATAAAGAACATGAGATGTGAGATCTTTTTGTATAGTTATAGATTTTATTTCAAATTATTTTGACCTTTTCGGCCATTATTTTCCTGCATCTTTCTTATTTTATTCTGAATTGTGAAGCACTTAAAGTCTGTCTTACCATGAACCATAAATAATCAATGATCATCCTTCTGTCTTTCAATGATGATGACTGAGATATCACTGTAATGATGGTTTACAGGTACATGCGATGAATTACTGATACAAGTATAACTACAGCTGTGCATGATGACACATGATTGATTCAATTACACTGTATTTTTTGACATCTTTGCTTATTAATCGGTGTAATAAATACTGATCTGCAATGCAGTTTTAGTCATGAATCGTGAGTTTTTGTGAGTTGTGAGTTTTATGCATCTGATCCTATGCCATTAAAATAAAGTTAATGGTCAAAAGCTCAAAAAATGAAAACAAGGCAGACAGGGTAGCTGAGGCAAACTTATCCAGTAGGACATCAGGCTAAAGAGCAGGAGTCCAAGTCATATTAGGCAAAACTCAGGCAGTCCGAGAAAGTGGCTGGACACTAAGGCACAATACATATAATACATAATCTGGCTGGGAACAAATGCAAGTAGACAAATATATGTGCCACCGGGCTGACGGGGAAAAAGTTAGTAAATGTCAAGTAAAATAAGCAGAAAAAGAAAATGTGAGACTTGAAACAACAAGACCTCTTCAAGAATTAAAGATGTTTTAATTTACCTTAGAAATTGATGATGATGTTCTCTGTACATGTGGCATCATCTATTGCACGTCTGTCCGTCCCAGGGAGAGGGATCCCTCATCTGTGGCTCTTCCTCAGGTGTCTTCTTTTTCCCATAAAGGTTTTTTCCTGACACAACTGTACAGACTGTAAAGCCCTCCGAGGCAAACGATGTTTGTGATTTTGGGCTTTAAATAAATAAATTTGATTTGAATTTTGGTTTGAAATCCCCTCACCAACCCCTGAATGTCCCTAAACATGTACTTTATGAGACTCAAGCCTTGCCCTTTTTTCTCTTTTCCATCAAGAATATACGTTAATTATGTGTGAATATACGTTACGTGTGTGCAGATGCTAGTGTGTGTTTTATATGTAACATTTCCATGCCTGCTGTTTGCAACTGCCATGTCATTTCCTGCATGTACAATAGCCTGAAGGTGTTGCTGTACAGATCAGGTCCAGATACGCCTCTGAGCCCTGAGAGCCCTGAGAGAAAACCCAACAGAATGAATTCCCCTGAGGCTGAACATACAGCACAACTGCTATCTAAATTCCATTTTCTCTTTTACCATCTTCTTTATGTGCTTGTGTGTGTGTGAATGTTTGACTGATATGGTTTGTTGACTGATGCTAATATTTTAAGTGAAACAGCTGGTACATGATATTTCTTGCATGATATTCAATTTTTTTTGTCTGAACAAGGAGGAATATTGTAGCTTGAATTTTAAAATGCAAGCATCAACTGCAGTAATACTCGGGTTATTAAGTGACAAATGAGCTGTGTCCCACTGCTGCTTCTCTAACTGATATCCTGGTTTTAAATGAATTAGGTGGATTATTTCTTTATGTCCTGTTGACTCTGAGAAGTACCATTATTGCTCTTGTCTTTCCCTGACTGCTGTGTTTTTTCGGTAGTTTGAACAAATATTGCTGTCTCTGCCTTTTGCTGTAGTTCAATATCTTTCAGCTTTCTGTTCTCTCATGTTAAAATCAGCCAGCTGTCTTTCCTCAGAGAAATGTTCTTGTCCAGGCTACTAAAACAGCATTCAGACAATTGTGATATATATTTGCATCTGCAAAGCCACAAAGCTGTCAGTGTGATGGAAATTCTGTCATCTGCCCATCTGGGTCCCTGTGTATGTTTGGTTGTACATGAACATTTGAACATGTCTGCCTATGCAGAAAGCCCCTGTATTTGGAGCATATCTTCCCCTAAAATCCGGGCAGCCATTGTGGCCACAGATGATAATTACAACACAATGCTAAAAGGTAGCACAAATAGGAAGGAATTGTCACTTTCCAAATGGGAGTTTCAGTTCAAAAACAGAGGAGATGAGTGAAAGCAGTTACCTGTTTTTAACAGTGGTGTCACCGAGGTCCCACAAGTCAATGCAGGGATCTAGTGTCTTGCCCTTTTTTTTGTCCACAAAGAAAAAAACAGCTCCACCAGATGACAAAGAGGGACTGATGATGCCAGTGGCAGGGACTTTGGATATACTGGGTCATGGTCTCCATCTCCAGAGGCAACTTTAGGAGGTGAAGCCCCTCACAGTATAGTCTCTCAACATAATTTTTCTGATTGTAAAGGTGGTTATGTTTCAGACCATGTGTGGGCTCTGAACAGTTGAGCAGATATCCAGCAGATACTCCAGGAAGTTGCTTGTTACAGGGCCAGAGTAAGGCTCTAACAGTGGTATCAATCTTTTCATCTGACTCTCAACCAGAAAGCAAAAAAAGAGTAATTCTTTTAGGTTTTCAAACATTAGCTAACAGGCACCAAAAGATACTGGTCAAAAGAATAAGACTGTTGGAGCAAAATCCCTGAGAGTTTTGAACCTTAACATGGGAGACCACTGTTCATATACATATATCCTAACTTTAACCAAGTTCATGAACTTGACCACGCCATTCTTACAGTATAAAAGTAGTTGTGTTCAGAATGGCTAGAGGATTAAGGGAAGGATTGGAAGTTTTTTTCATGTTCGGTGGGATGATAGGGGGTGGAGGAGAGGGATGAAAAGTGGTCAAAAGTGATTGTGGACTGGGGGCTGAATGGAGTTCTGATGTGGCTGGCATTTCAATGATCTTATGAGTTTGTGATCCCCCTGTAGAGGAGGAGAGTGAAGCTGGAGCACCTGGTGGTACTCGTGAGCATGAGAGGGAGGGCCATCAGACATCCAAGGGGACAGGGGAAAGAGGAGAGAGGAAAAGAACAGGGATTGGAGGAGGATTGTGAAAACTTGAGACAAATGGGAGATAAAGGGGTTAAACGCGTCAATATTGGTCTGTACATATGATTGGATTAGTGAGGCACGGGTTGTTGGATTAGCGAGGTGCAGGTGATTTAATTGGTAAGAAGGAGTGCCGTGGTCTAGGTCCTGACCCTTAGTTAAGTTAGCTAACTTAATTAGTTCTTCTTTTAACCATGATGACACGGAGGCATTTCCCTAATCTCAATGTTGTAGTTATTGTAACAGAAACAACAGTATTTCCCTAATCTTACCCAAACCTAGCCTAACTTTAACTAGAACATAAAATATATAACACTCTAAATGATTCTGTGAAACAGTTATTTGTAATGCAAGTATGGCAATTAGTTAAGAAAATACTGCGGTTTAATTTGGAAAAATTGTTTGATAAACCCACTGTACCTGGCCAGCATTGTCTTCTAAACTGGCAATTGTCATGTGGTAATAATTCTAATTCCTAGTTAATAATCTAGCTAATCTGTTTAGCTAACGGTCTAATAATGCTGAGAGCTAGAATTCAGTAAGAAGTTTGACTTGGAACTCAGGCGGTCTCTTACTAGTTAACAAGCTTTTTGTAGTTTTAGTTTACCCATGCATAAAAAAAGTCTTTACTCATACTGACGTGTGTAAACCTACCTGCTCTCTTTGGTCCTTTTAGTTAAGCTGCACAGCCATCAACCAAAGCTACTGCCCATAGGTGGTGACTGTAAATAAGATCCAAATATGATGGCCGATGTTTTATCCCATGAGTTATGATGTAATGTCACATGTGGTGTTGTATATCTATGACTGCTACCTTTTTACATTACATGGTACTGTACTGTTGTCCATAGTGCTATAACTGCCTTTGTAAAGTGCTGTTCTTCTAAGGACTCAGGTACACTGATGACTGTTGTGGTCAGCACAGAGTTTCTCAGCTTTTCCGCACAGTAATTTTCTGTTCTGTCTGTCATTCTTTGAAATCTTTGACCTTTTCTTGATCTGCTAGTTTCATTACTTATTCGTATGCCCATAAAAAGCCTGAGCGACTTAATTAACATCTATTCTGAGATTACTGGAGTTAAACAGAAGGATTTAGGCTCTGTTCATGACCTGCAAATCTCAAGAAGAGTGATCCTTTAACTCTAACTACCAGAGCACAGTGAGTGAACTCTTTCCGTATGTTTTATCTGCTTAAGCCCAGGTCATCTATCCTCTGCATTTTTGTCTTACATAAACACCTTTTGGCATTTTCACTTTTAATTCACTTTTTATTGTATTTCATGTCAAGCTAATGGCTATATAATGTTGTGTGTTGTTGAAAGTTAACATGCCTAATTACCTGTATGGGTATATGTCCCACACTGAATTTCAAGCTTTTTTCCTTCAGTCCTGAATGCTGCTCAACATAGAAACACTAGAGCCTCTAATAATAATACTCTAGGTTTATGTTATGGTGATCACTTTGAATGAACCCAACATTGTTTCTTACAAACAATGTCATTTCTGTCAGTTTAACATGGTGGAAAGGTCTAATCACAACAATATCTGAGCTTTAGCTACTGCCTCTAAAGAGAGTAACCCAGAGGACTGAAACAAAGCTGTAGTATTTCACTATAGTTCCTGAAGTCATCCACAGGTGAACTGATTTAATCTGCTGAATGAATTGTACAAATTAGTCTTTAACTCAAGTTAGCTGTTTACGAGAGCTTTTTCACTGAAACCATCTGCCGGCTGCTCCAAACACGGTGGTAAAGTTATGGACTGTTAAACCAAACCAAAGAAAGACTTTTACACACTCCATAGAGCTGGGGGGAACTGTTCACTTAGTAATAATTCTCCCTAGGTTTGTTTCATGTTATGTGCATAGGCTTGTACTTTTGACTTTTTATCATAGAACTGATCTCCTTGAACAATCTCTTCATCGTGTGTGTGTGTGTGTGTGTGTGTGTGTGTGTGTGAGACAGTGTGTATACATGCATACTGGAGGCCAGTCTCCTGTCCTGGAGATAAAAGTTTCACCCTCGTCACCTCCCACTCACAGCAGGACAGCAGCTCCCCGTTCTCTATGCAAAGTAAAGAAAGTCATTCAGAAGGAGATGAAACAGTCGCTTCATCTCATCACTGCTCCTCTACTGCCTGTGAAGTAGGAGGCTGATAACAGGACGTGCAGGGGCTGCTGTTTGGGATTTGGGCCACTCTCGCCTCTCTCCACTATCTAGAGGAAGGTTTAAGAAACACACTCATTAGCATGCTAAGCCGGTAGTCCGTCTGTGGCCACTATACTTCAATAATCCTGTCTAAAAAGAAAAAAATCCCTTACAGCTCATTCTATTTCTTTTCCCAGCACTTCACTTTTCTTTGATGGTCACTGCCTGACCTTTTCTCTTTTAACATATTTCTGAGGTAGCATGTAATGTTGGTGACCTGCTGAAACAGATCCACCTTCCTTTATTTGCCAAGTTAAGTGAAAGTGATATTTAAATGCTTCACTCCAACAATCATTCATCCATACACCTTTTCGTTGAGTATTTATTGTTCTGATAATGCTGTTATGTTGTCAGTCTGCCTGCTGTTCCAGTCAGCACACTCTTTACAAAATGTAAACCTGATATTCACATCCTCAGAGACTCCTTTTTGGTGACCACCTGGCCGTACCACCAGCTCTAAGAAACGTGTAAATTGCTAACTACTTTAAACACATCACTAAAAATGAGCCCAAACATTAATCTTTTAAACACACGTTTACATTTTTTAACAAACGGGAGCTGGCTACCTTCATCAGCCAAAGCAACAGTTAGCTTTTTGCTGCGGTTCTGAAGGACTCTTAAGACAACACTGAGAATGGAGAGCCTCCATGGAGAGGATATAGCCTCTGTCACCACTGAGATTAACAATGGTATATTGCAGGAAATATTATTTTCTAGTTCCGTTTACTGTGATTTCTAAGTTATTTTAAGGATTGTGGGATCACTTTAATATTAATCCATTCATTATCTCTAACACATATCTTCACATAGTCATTCAGCTGAGGGGCTGGAGCCAACCCCAGCTGTCACTGGTCGAGAGGCAGAGGTCACCCTGGACTTGTTGCCAGTCAGTCACATTGCCTACATATAGAGAGAAACAACCACTCACACCCACATTCACACCTACAGGCAATTTAGAGTGACTAATTAATCTAACCTGAACAGTTTTGGATTATGGGAGGAAGCTTCAGTATCCAGAGAAACCTTATGGCTGCATACAGTATGCAACTAAATAACCTAGACTCTATTGCCTACTTTTACAAGCTTTTACAGCTTTCAAGCACACCACGTAATGGTGTAGATGTTTAATCTACACATCAAGAACAAACTTGTATCCTCATAAGTATCCGCACTTTTAAACAAGCAGTTTTACAGTGAACTCCTACCAGATTAATACAGCTTAATCAATGGATTCATTTTATTAATTTATACTAAAAAGAACAAATTGTAACCATATATATTAACACCCTCTGCTGAAATGGAATGGTTTTGGAGCGTACCTACTAGTACATGGATTTCGATGACATCACGGCAGTGTTTCCAGCTGCATGGGTAAATAATATGCACCTGAGCAAACTTGATAAGCCTGAAAAAGTGAGAAACCAATCAACTCTCTTGTCTTGTCATCTTTTACTGTGTAGCGTGTATCTCAGTAGCTCAGCTGTGACTTATAACACAGGGCTTTGCATCTCATTAGTGGCAAAAAACAAGCCTGTCTTAGTGGGTAATTAAGAAGAGAGATTCTCACAGACACATGGCCTGCTAATGATTTTTAAAGACTTGTACTGGCTCACCCGCTTTCATTCCATCTCCTGTCCTTAAAAGGTTCACTGCAACCGGAAAACTTTGATGAAAAAATGCTACATTCATCTACAGCCAGCTCTAATTCATACTTGGCTAACTATCAGTTTCCGCCAACTGTAACACCCGCTTTCTTTTCTCTCTGCCAGTCACCACATCACCTCACCCCCACATGGCTCCTATGAAGCAGCAATTAACAGCACCTCTGCATGTAATTGGCTCAAAGAGCTCTGCTGGCCTACATTTCTGGCCCATAAAATGGACAAGATCCCTCACACACTCGTGGACACAAGGATTAGAATGATAGAAGGATTTCCTAATATCTCATTTTGATATTGCCCTTGTCCTTAAAATGCCATCTGGTTTAGTCATTCTGTTCAGTTCTCTTATATCTGACAAAACCAAAATTGAATTCTCAAAAGCGAACTTCATCGAATCATTGCTAGATCTTTCAGAGTATGAAAATTCTCAGTCAAAAAAGTATCCCAAAACTGCTGTTTCTCATCATATTGTATTTAACATTCAGGTACCTGGAATTCTGGGAACAAGTCATTTAGGCTGTACTTTAGCACAGTAAAGCTAAATTCCTGCTTAAAACATTAGCATGTTAGCGTGCTAGCATTTGCTAATTAGCAATGAGCAAAAAGTTGAATTTGAGATGAGGAGGGTAAGAGTGTCAGTAGTTAGGTTAGAAACCAAACTGAATTGTGACCTGATGATGGGACATGAGGAGAAGTGAGGTGATCACCAAAGTCAGTAGGATGTATCCTCTGGGTAACATGGCCTAATATTTCACTAAAAAACACACATGTTCATCTGCTAATGGTGCTGGAGGAGACGTCAGGAGTGCTCAGGGGGTGGAAAAGTGAGGGGTCACCAAAGTCAGGAGGAATAGTCCTCTGGAAGTCATATGAATTTTGGACCAAGCAACTGCCAAACACTGCTAAAATAAATACTTCAATACCTGATATTATTGTAAGAGAGACTGTTGAAAATTAGAGGTATACTGGAATCTTATCAATTAAACTACTGTATCATGGGGGAAATGGCTCACTTGGTGTTTTTGCATAATTTGTGAATCATGGCTAAAGACAAATGCCCACCTAGGAGCTCATGATGTAATAGCCATCTCTATCTTCAAACAGAAACACTCTGATTATAATCATCGCTACTGTGTGCTGCTTTGTCACACACTCACCACTCTGACCTCTGTAACCTTTTCTGCTTCAAGTCTATTTTTTAACTTTAAACTTGAAATGGACCTGGAGTACATAAGCACCATTAAAACTCTATGGAAACTAATTTCACACTTGGTTACACACATACCTTTAGAACAACAGCGTGATGAAGCACACAGTCATTCTCAGACGTGAAGCAAGAGCCTTTTTATGCGTTCAGAAGGCACTGACTAATTTAACTGTACTGTGTATATGAGTGACTCGATGATGTTTTACGAATCCTAAACATACCGCTTATTTCATATGAGTGTACACAATAGACAGTAACATTGTTTATCGGTATAAAAAGTGAAATGCATACAGTATGACTGAGGTACACTGAGGGAAGGATTAAGCAAAATGAGCGCATTGTAATATAAATGAATAGATTTGACACTAAGCATCCTCACTTCCATCCTCATTTTCTCATCTCTAACATTTATTCCAATTATTTGATACTGTACAATATAATAGTGCAAAGTGTGGGAGGGAATGTGAGCAGAGACAAAGAGTGAAAGCACACTGCAGTAATTCTGTGCAGTGGATTCACAGAGGCAGCAGTCTTTTGTAGCTGCTGCTGAATATGATTGACTTGTTCTTCCCCATTTTCATGATTTGTAATAAGGATCATCTTCATCCCATTATGGATTTAGTCCTCTGGCAGAGATTCTTTTACAATGACACAAGTCCTATTTACAAACCCTGCTACACCACTCCATGCAAACTCTAAATGTTATTGTATGATAATATTAGCTTTTATCAGTCTGTTGGCAGGACCAAAGGTGGTGATATTAGTCAGCCTGTCCCTCCATGTGCAGCATATCTCAATTGTGTATAAATACTCACAGCCCTTAAAAGATGTTTTTAGTTGACCTTATGTTGACTGAAACTAAAAGCTACATGTAGAAAGAAAACAGCTTTCATTCTGATGCTTCATGGAGAAAGAATCCCAGTGATTTTGGTGATCCCATGACCTTTACATAGTGCCATCAGACCAATATTGTACTAGAGGTCTTCAGGTCCACTCGGTTCCTAGCAACCAAGACCCAACCTAATTACACTGAATCAATTCGGTGTATTGGGTTCCATAGGGTGGTGTTGTATTGCACCAGGTTAGAATGTCAATAAGCCTAATACCCAAATAGATCTAAGCTGACTCCATCAGCAATGACCATGTGGTATGTCATCAGCCCAGGAGAAAATTGTATTTTGTGAGGCTTACAAAGAGTTAGAACAGCTAAAAAAACAAAAAAAAACAAAAAACAAAACACGTACTAGTGCTATTTAAGACAGCAGCTGCCAGCTAATTGGGGAAGAACCATGCTGCTGCCAGTTTTGGTGGCATCTTCCCACCCACATCTCTGAGTTCTGAGGTTGTGATGTGCCCATGGATGGCTTTATGCCAGTTAAAGATGTCTTTTTGGGTCAATTGGACTTTGGATCAGGTCTAAATATTCCCAGGTCTCTTTGGATTAGGTCTGACTCCAAATTTCTTTTGGATTTGAACTGGGTATACTTTATGACTGTTGGGTTTGGGTAGGTTTTCCATAATCCCTGGATTGGGTCAAAAATTTTGGACTTGTAAAGACCTCCAACTTATTTTTTGTTGTTGTTGTTTGTCAGTCTTTGTACAGTGGTGTGTAGCCTCCAGGAAAAATCAAGGTGTAAGGGGTGGGACTCTTTAAAAATGTAGTGACCACTTACCATATTGTAACCACGAAGGCCCACCAGAAGTGAGTATGTTTTGACCCAGGGACCAGGAGCCTACTTTGAAAGTTGCATTGCAAGAGTGACTGGCAAATCCTACTTGTTACGCCTTTAAGCTTAAAGGCGTAACAGTTTAGAGAGACCAATTCAATCTACTCACAGCAGACACCATGGTAGAATTTTTTTTCAGATTCCTATGAGATGCGAAGTGTAAGGCGTTAGGAAAAAGAAGCTGTGGATGAAGGACAGTCTGAGCAGTCTGTCAGCCCGGTGATTTTCCCAGAAACACATCTGACTGAAAATTGGATGGATGCCTCCATCATCTGTTCTGACTGACAGACAACCTGCTTGCACCAGTACTCTCCTCTGGGATATGATTTTGCTTTTTTGACTCTTGGAGGATTTGTTTGGACACGGCACCACTGTCTCCAAGGAAGTGCAGCATCATAATCTGTTTTGCATAACGTACAGCAGAGAGTGACATGAAGGATGGGAAGAGAGGGTAATCTAGGGACAGCTTTACATTTCTTTTCATGAGAGTCACAAGAGGACTCTGCAGCTTAACTTGAATAAGTGAACCTGAGATAATAATAACATTATTATTTTACTATTTTCTTTCTTTCTTACACACACTCATCAGCAGGTTGGCTAAGTGATCGATGTGCTGAATGTTTTTAAGGTATCTGTATAAAGATCAAAAGGTTGAATTCCACAACTTGGAATGGTCAGTTTAGATAGTGGCCAATTTGGTTCAGAATGTTGGCAATCAGTAAAATATATATTTGTTTAGCAGAACTAAGAAAGGAATGTCGGTCCACTGTTTGGTCCAACTACTGTTTGATGGGGTGACATAAAATAATTTTAGATGTATATTCATGGTCTCCAGAGGATGAATCCTAATGACTATGAAGATCCCATTTACATTCAGCACCACCGGTGGGGAAAAGTTGTAAGTAAGTAAATAATTAAGCCATGTATAGTATCTCAATGGACTGACACTCAACTTTAATGCATCTTAGACTATGAAGCCCAGAAGACTTGGATTCCTACGTTACATCAGGGTTAAAGTGCTGCACAGCGCAGTGCAAGTGTCATTGCTAGTTTCCAACCAGTGTAGTTGTCATTTTCCTTCCCAGCGCTCCCATGGGCGTGTTGGTATTAATTGAGGTGTGGTCAGGCACATTTTTGCTATGGTAAGGCAGCAAAATGGGAGGAGACACTGATTGGTTTAATTCGTGTTACACCCAACTCAGTAAGTCAGCAGAATCCCTACCTCTTCTGAGAGTATTGGCACGTTATCTGCTCTCTCTTGCTTTCTCTTGACCTGTCTCTGTCTTACTCAAAATAGAGAAAATAGCCCTTTATATGTAACTTCATACACCTTCAGCCTTGTGGCACTTGTGTAAGGTGGAACAGGGAACTTAGTGTTGTATTTATTCTTAAAGGGTTTTCCTTGATCCATTGATTGATCCTTGGGGTCTTGATCTTTGGCCCAATGAATATATATAAATGTAGACAGTAATGGCCCCCAGAAGATGAACTGTAATACCCTTTGTGATACTTTGCCTTTTGGTGCCATCATCAGGTCCAGATTTCAAATTGTCCAATATTTTAGTTTGACCAGATACCTGTAAAACTGCTGACATTCCTGTTAGTCTCAGCTATACTTTGTGTTTGGGGCTAATTACCTAATGTTATGCTAACACATTAACATAATGATCATCTCAAACATTACACCCACTAAACATCACCATGTTAACAGTGTCTTTTTTAATGTTAGCATGCTGATGTTAGCCTTTGGCATGGCTGTAGACACTTTTTGTGAAATATTTTCCAAATAACTTAAAATCACTATGGATCGCTGAGTGACAGCCTTGTGAAAATGTGAAAAAAGTGAAAAGATCCAAATATGGGGTATTTTTGCTGTACTGAAAATTGAATAAAGGCATGAGGTAAGCTGTCAACAAGCGATGTTAATGATTTAAATGATGACTGACTTCAAGATTGAAGGCAGCGTAGTTTGGATTAGCTGGATGTGGTGAACATGTAACGTTGAATTCGACCTCTCTGCCTTTGATAACAACACGGCTGAGTAGAGTTTATTTATGGTGTCCAGGATGTGGCAAATGTCACTGTTGTGTTGATTTGCCTGGACTTCATATTTTGTGTAGAATGTAACGTGGCTGGTTTGCTGGATTTGTCTTGAGATAAGATTACGATGAAATGAGATTTAGGGGTGAAGCCAAACACTTCTTGTCGTTATCATGTTGGATGTTTTCTTTAAGTTGATTGTCTGGAATCAGCTGCTTTATGGTCAAATGTTAGGATAACTAGTTACCTAAATTTCTTGTAGTTGTAGTTGACCCATATGTTTAAAATAAACTTTTTACAAATCTCGAATTTTATATCTATGCCTCCAAACACAGGCAGCCATGTTTCTGGTCTTCCACAACAGCCAGAGAGTTTAGCTACATTTTTATTGTGAATCAGGCCAGGTGCCAAAATTCATTACTGTCTGCTGTCTGAAAATTAATTAATTAGAAAATGTATTAATCTGAACACACACATAACAATTAAGACAGCTCTGGATCTATCACTATCTGTTTTTTAGTAATAAAACCTATTTTTACAGCATGGTTTTACAAAGGACCTGCTGCAATTATTATTACCTACATTGTATGTATACAGTATATATTTTATATGCCTTTTATCATATGATATGTCACAATAATCACAGATTAGTGTGTATTTTCACCCTTAATATTATTAGTAGAGTGAATATATTACTCCTAGCTTGATTATTATATATTGTAATTTTATTCAGTGTTTATTTTCACTTTGTAAGTAATAATTATTATTGTCATTATTTACAATAGCTCAATAATGCTGTATTCACCAACATATGAGGCTATTTGCATGTCATTTGCTCAAAATGAGTAAAACAATTACTATTACTAAGTAATACTAAATTACTATATATAATCAGTACATAATAATTAGTATACACACTCAGTATAGATTAATACCAGTCAGATAATCTCTACAATAAATATGTCATCAGCCATATATCATATCTATAGTGTCAAATTATAAAGTTTTACTATGAAAGGAAAACATTGGCTTGTGATTTTCACTTGTTCTTGAACCAGCTGAGAATGGCTCCACACTGAAGACAGTATGAACATGTACTATAATGCAAACCCTTATATGCATTTTTAAGCTTTAAAGCCCCTGAAAGATGAAGAGAGACACCTGACACCTTGACTGCTCTGTTCCTTTACGCTTGACTCCATTTGAGAATTTAAACGAAGTATTTTATCTTGGCGCAATGTGAACATCATCTCTTTTTCTTACAGGCTTTTTAATATTGCAAACTGTCTGTAGGCGGAGCAGTACGTCAGCTCTGTGAACTCTGCCACGGGAGGTTGTGATTCTGTCAATTTAATTACACAAGACAATGGTGAATCCAGCAGCCATCTTCTCACTGCCTGCTGCAGCTTCTGTCAGCAGGAGCAGGGCCCAGTGTCTGCCTGGACCATAGCCCTGACATTTACTAAATTCTGGGAGAACTGCTCTGTGTGTGTGTGTGTGTGTGTGTGTGTGCAGTGTGCGTGTGTAGTAAAGCCTATTCTCTAGGCTAATGAAGGAGGTTGACAGGCTTTTTAGCTTCTGCAGTCCAGAGAGGCAGGAGGCTGAACACCATGACACTAATTGCAGGTATATAGTCACTGAGTAGACCAATCAGAGCTCATTATCTCAGCGTGTGTATGTGTGTGATGGTGTGCGTGTGTGTGTGTAGGTGGAGGGTGATCGGTTGAGAGGGAAGATTTTAAGTCACGTGTTTGCAAAAAATATAAATTGGATTTTGTTTCTTTTTCTAAATCAAAGATCTTTTGATCTTTTGATTTGTATTATCTATATAGATTTTAAAAAGGTAGAAACTGTTCAATGAAATTTCATTTTGTAAAATGGAATCATTTGAGTACATTAACCCTCCAGTAAGAAAAGCCTTTGAAAACATGTCATGCCTTTCTTTCCAGTCCCACTGTTGGAGAATGTGAATACAGTACATTAACACTAAATGCAATTTGTTAATGGAAATGTCCTATACATGTTGTGAGAATTAAATATCAGTCTTAATGGCCCGTTGCATATCACATTGTGCAAGAGGGATGTAACACAATCTGTGCCACAAAATAAGCAGACAATTATATGTATATGCAGTAGCACGATGTCTTCACCTGTGCTGACCAGACTAGGCTGACCAGGCTAGGAAGGTGGTAAGCAGCAGCATGAGAAACATTGTCAGGACACAATTAAAGGTGTTTCATTTAAAAAAAAAATGACACCATGCTACACGCATAACCAGTAATATATATAATAACATACCAACAACTAAACAAAACCCCACTCATTTTAATGCAAGTTGATATTAATTCAATGTAAACTAATGTAATGTAAACTAATGAGGACTTATTGACCATATGTCCAACTGGAGGTAAACATTCTTCCTTGAACTGCTTCACATCTCAGGTCTGAGGGCTAAAAAGAGCTTCTAAAGTGACGCATGTTTCCATGCACACTGGCTTTCTGGTTATGAGTAGGTTATGAGGTTATGATAATAGAGTAGAAATGTCAACACCTTCCTCCTCTATGGTAGCCAGCAGCAAGCCATCATCTCATCTCATTTCTTCAGAGAAAGAGAAACTAAAAAAACCTACAATGTCCTTTGACTTGAAGAGAATGAGCTGGGATAAAGTCATATACATACGGTATTATATTATACTTTATGTGACAATGATGTTTACATGTCAAATGTAAACATGACAAAAAAAAAGTAAGACACTGGTGATCAGCCATAAAATGTCTGCAAAACTGCAAAATGTTCATACTTAATATAATCAAAATGTTTACTGATAGCAATATTTGAACATTGCTTGTGTAAATGATTAGCATTTTCCTGGCTCTGTGTTTGGTGGTTAAGCTAAGGGCCAACTACAAGACTTTGTCAATCTCTGAGTTGCTGTGTTGCTCACACCACCTCTCATTTTTAGTCCTAACTGTTGACATGTTGTCATGAGGGTGCACATACTACCCAATTAATTGCAGACCAGTAGTACTGTTTAGAAGATAATTCTCCTTGGAGAAATTCAAAGAATATTATTGTAATATTACTAGCAAATCACACAGGAAGTCGCTCTGGGGCAGGTTGTGGAGATTCTCACGTGCAGATGTGATGCATTCTTCCACAGATACGTGGTGTATGTATCAAACAAAAGGCATGGAGGAATGCAGATAGGGAAGCCACAAAGAAAGACAACATTAACCTTTAGCTATAAATAACTAAATTAATAAATAAACTAAAACCAGAAGAGACTTAGAAAGAATCTCTCTCTCTCTCTCTCTCTTTTCTCTCTCTCTGCTTGATGATAGTTTGGTCAGATGGTGATTTTTTTGTTTTTTTCTCAGCTAAATAGGATTATAGATTCCACAGCTTCAGCTTCGCTCTGCAGCTTTTTCATGCACCAGGTTCAGCCAAGGGTAATGATGAAACAGCATGCACTCACAGCAACACAAACACACTCTACATGTACTCCACATGCTGAGTGGATGCTGTGTATGTCTCACAGGCTTTAGAGAGTGTTGTTACGAATTGTTGTTTGTTTTTGGTATTCCTTGCTCCCAGGCAGTGGAGCTCTCCAACAAGCAGTTCAGGTACAGTAGAGGGTTAAAAACTAGTTGAGATTTGTATTGCTGCTGCTTGTTGAGGGTGATACAAATCCTCTAAGTAGCAGCTGTACGCAAAGAGAACTTTGATAAAAAGAAAGTTCTGTAAGGTACACCGGTGGGTCACAAATTACAAATTAATGCTGTGCAGCCAAACATTATTCAAGCACACAGATCTTTATTTTAAAGTCTAGTTTGAGATCCTAGAATTTCCAGGACAGGGTGATTTTAGGGGGAAATGTGTATAAAATGTTCCAAAATAAAAGAGTAAGATAATTTACAGAATTTAAAAGCTGTAGGTTAAGCTTTTAAGAATTCATGAAAGTAAGGTCAGGCCTTCATTTTGAGTAGAAATTGCTGAAGGTGGTTCAAATTTCTAGATTTCTTCCTATTAGATCATTTTGCCAGGACAAAACTACATTGCATAATGTCAATTTTGGCTGAATTTATCTTAATTATAATAATTGTAGGAGTGCTCTTTTGTGGAGGGACACACATCCTTCCTGCAACCTCAAATCTACCTCCATAGGCAGAGCCAGCAGGCATACAGCCTCCTGTGCTCAGACTCACAGCAGACTGATGCTCTGAATACCACAGATCTTATGGAGAGCTACTGCAGTGTGTAACAGCTGTCGTCCACTGCTGTGGATGGGAAGAATGTCAGGCAGTTTTCTATTCTTCACACCAGGCTCAGCCTCTTCCTCCTCATCTCCTCCTGCCTGGCCTTGTCTCCCTGTCAAACACAACACCTAACAGCCCTGACAGGTGCTAGAGGAGAAATGTTGAGTTATTTCAAAGTGCTTGATAAACTGGCTTCATTTTGTATGATGGTGTATGTTGAGTTTTCATCACAAACAGAGGTGTTAATTAAGTAGACAGTAAGCCCTCTTAGCTCAGACCTCTTATCGGAAGAACTTTCATAGCATCTTTCAAATTATTCAAATAAAAGATTTTTTATTTGCTGAAAAATAAGTTGATGTTGGTGAAAACTGCAGAAATTTAAAGGGGAGCTCCACTGATTTTCCACATATGTGTTTACAGGTGTAGGTCTACTACATTTTGAAAAAAAAAGAGGGACTCCAGAGGGACCTATGACAGATGTCCTTATGTGATGTCACTTGAGTTGGTGTCAGTTGGGGCTAAAGGCTCCAAGTCTACAAATCTGTCCAGACCTCTGTTGCCCACTGTTGAACTCTGCTGCAGGCTTCTTGTGTCTTTGGTTTTGCTATATTGATTTTGGTCCTTTTTTGAAGTGTCCATTAAGTCCAACAATGTTTATATAAATACAGTGCTAAATCAGACGAGCACTCTCTAAAAGCTAACATCATGAATTTCCATTGTCACAGGCTCTGCTTTTTTTCCAGTTTTCTAGGTAATGGACCTAGTTTGGTAGTGAAAGTTTCCCCATGAGCTGGTTCTCATGCATTAGCTACAATAGCTAATAAAGGGGCTACTCTGTGTTTTTACTGACTCAGAGAAGTGTCCATGTTCCCCATACTTGGAGATGAGAGAGGAACCTCTGAAGAGACAATTAGTACATTATGTGGGAGTTTTATGTGAAATATCTGAAAGGATAGTCAAATTTATTTATTTATTCAAAAAATTATGTATTTAGAGCCCAAAATCACAAACATCATTTGCCTTGGAGGGCTTTACAATCTGTACAGTTGTGACACCCTCTGTCCTTAGACCCTTGAACCGAGTCAGGAAAAACTTTCAAAAAAAGCCTTTATGGGAAAAAGAAGAAACCTGAGGAAGAGCCACAGATGAGGGATCCCTCTCCCTGGGACGGACAGACGTGCAATAGATGCCACATGTACAGAGAACATCATCAATCATATATGGAGTTATACATGGGTCGTAATAAGCTGTAGATAAACTGAGTTCATTGGTTTAGTCCATGTGTGAAGGTATCACAGGTAATGGAAATGAGTCCGTGAGTCCAGGTGCATCTCTAGATGTCCTCATATGGAGCTCTGGGCCACTCGACCTTCTCTTCACAACACAGACACAGATCATGTCCCCACCAGGCCAGTGAACCTCAGACAGATGGACCACAACCAGAATCAGTGAGGAACCTGCAAGACTGGAGAGAACAAAGAGGACCGGGGCTCAGGCTCCGGCAGTAACATGCACTTTACAGGACATAAGAGTATTCACATGATGCTGTGTGAACTATATGTTGGTGTGTATCATCTCCATAGTGATGGAGATGATACAGCTGTAGATACAGTGAATGTAAAACACATCATGTCTGTTTTTCTATCAAAACTTCATGCATTTTGGGTCATAGTCAGGGAGTCCATTGAATTATTATAATTACAGAACACAGAGCAGCTTCCCTGTCCTTCTGGACCTTTGCCAGCGTTTAACACAGTGAACCAACAGCTTCGGGCTCTGTACTAACCATTGTATGTTTGAGGGGCACACCTAAAGCTTAAAGAAACCAGAGATCTCCCAACTACAGCTCATAGGACCGAAGCTGGAAATGTAACAGATGCAAAAAAACATTACACTTTAAAATTTTCTGGTAGCTTCCAATGAGTGAACTGAATAGGGCTTTTTTTCCTCCAGTCTACAGATAGCTAATAATAACTAGTAAAGAAGAAAAGAAAACTAAACATCTATTCTTTTTTTGGATGGGCTAAAAGGTTTACAAATTATGTATGTAAATATAATTATTGTATGCAAACTTGCCGCTGTAGAAAGAGAGGTTAAATAACCTTCTAAATGATTTCATACTGAAATCCTGGTAACTTAAAGATGATTAATGGTTTTACACTTCTGTTTAGGTAGCTCAAAGCACAATCAGTACTGACACAGAGCACAGAACATGTTGCATTCTCAGTATTTAACCAATATCACCATCTGTCTTAAAACTTATGGATAGAAGTGCAGTTAGTGAGAGAAGATTGAGGATGTGTTTAAGGAGTTTATTGTGTTGGGAAAAAAAAAATCCTTCAGTCAACAAAGCTATCTAGCTAGCACTCAGGTCAGCTCCCCAGTTGCAGACAGCTGCAGGATCAGCACCTCAGAGAGGCAGCAGTGCACAACCTAACCTAGTCACAACCTAACCACAGTGTTTATCTAAGTGGGATGCATGATGCACACCCCACTCTCTAGGGTCATGCATACCCCTCTGTGCAGCAGATAAATATGGCAAAACCATTTTGTAGTACATAAACACATGTATTATTGTATTGATGGATCAATATGAACCAAATCATAATATTAGTTAAAACCTAACCTAATCAGATTTTGGGGGACAGAGACCCATTAAAATCATGCCTCCTTCGATATTGTGTTTTTGAGATGCAGACACAGTTGCCATTATCAAGGCAGCATAAACCAATTGAGAAAGAGTCTGGGCAGTTAGTTTGCCCAGAAGGTATTCTGGCCTTTTTTAAGCCTGATTTTGTCTGACATGGCTTTAGCAATGTATTCCCAGATCTTACTTAACAGAAAATTGGTTATAGTAGTTGTAAAGCAGAATTATCCTTATAGATTTAAGTAGTTGATGCACAAAGGAGAAATGAGGAGACAAAAAGAGAAATGAGCTACTCTTTGCCACTTTGCGTGATAGCCATATAAAATGAGACTTAAACTAAATCATAATCAGGTGAGCAATGAACTCTGAGCCTCACATTGGGCTCTTGGTTGGTTTGTGCTTGTAACAGTGAACAGTGAACACAGCAGCACTGAGATTATGAGTAGATGTAAGTTTATACTGCTGGATCTGGTCCATCGAGTCAGAGTGAAGCCAAGCAGAAGACTTTTAACTTTTAAGCTGGATTTAGCTTTAACATCTAAACTTGTGTGACCCCCGCCTTCAGTAGCAGAGCCTCACTCCGTTGTTTTAGTCTTAACTGTGCATTATTCAGTTCAAGTATAAATAGTGAAACACTTTCCCAGTGAGTGGGCTGTGGGGTTAAACTGGTTCTCAGTGTGAGCCTCTGAAGGTGAGCTGCAGTTTAAGCTCAGAAAACACAGATGAGACCAGGGTGCCTTGCAGACTCCTCCAGGAGCTGTCAACGTGGCTTTGTTGAATGATTCATGCTCTCCACTGTCTGCCCTTGTGTAGCAAACAGAATAGACAATGTAACATCGTACTTGAAACCCTGATTATGGACTGAACCCCTCAGGCTGACTCTCTGGCTCTACCTCACAGACAGATAAAGACTCTACCTTTATCTTTCCCTTTAAAGCTTTGATATTCTTATAGGACAGAAATGTAGCCTGTCATGTATGTTTATATAGAGAGTGGAAGGTTGACCTAGTTCAGGAGATTCAGGCCACGAGATTCAGTTCATCTACTGGTTTGATAAATGCACCTTTGTGACACTCTACCCAGAATCTCATTTTAGCATCTCACCTTGATCCTCTATCATCAGGTCAGCATGTTCATTTGTCCATGTGTTTATGAGCAAATACCTGCAGAACTAATGAGCCTCAGTTCGACTTTGTCTTAAATGCCAAATGAGACATGTTAGCTAAAATGCTAAACTAAGCTGGGAAAGATGGTACACATTATAATGTGAGCCTGTTAGCATGCTGTAGTTAGGTCTTCATCTTTTGTCACTCAGTTTTTGTTAAAATGAGAGATGGAGTAAATGTTTGTGTAACGGTGCACTTAATCCACCTTTGCCATTTGTCATTTTCAGTACACCCCAACAAAACACCAGGCCCCAGATAATTAGTTGTTCTAAGAGGGGCCCTCTGAGGAAACTTGTTTAACTTGGATGGAAGCAGATGGCAGGGCAATCTCCAAAATCCCAGCCATAGTGAAGTTCACACATGACAGTATGTTCCCTTATTTATTGCTAAGCAAAATAATAATGCTGTAATCAGAATCAGAAGTATGTGCATGCATTCAAGATGTTTCACTCCACTTTTCATTGCTGTCATATATAGCAATGGAGACGACACTATATTTATTGTAGTATGAATATAGTATCACTATTGTTTAGACAAGTTGGGGTGTGTCCGAGCATTTTGATAAACTGGACATCATCTTTTTTTTATACGCATACATACACAGTCTCTTTATGAGATGAAGAAGAATCGAGAGAACAAGTGTGGCAGACTGTGGCAAAGCGCTGTAATTCACATGAAATAATGGAACATTAAAGACAAGTAATGATGAAGGCAATAGTAATCATTCTCATCATTTTTAGACTAAATATTAAAATGAAGAGTGAAGGCAGGCATTGAAATAACAAGAATATCTCTCTTACATAATAGAATTACAAAATATAATGCAGTTGTATAACCTGAATGGTAAGATCCCAAATGACGCTCATTAATGCTGAAAAATTGATGGATCTTTGAAGGTAATGGAGTAATTCTTCCTTTGAACAATCCATTTAGAGATAAAGACAGTCAGAGAGTGGGTGAGAGACATGGGGAAGAGAACAGAGAGAGTGGCAGGAAGAATTCAGGTGAGTGGAAGTACTTGTCATTTCTGAAAAAATAGGAGGATGGTTTTGTCACTGAGCATTAAAATGTAATAATGAAAGTGTTCTTTTAGTTGTAGATATGAAATCATTCTAAAAAGAAAAAGAAAAAAAAGCTTATCTTATATAGTATAAAGACACATAAAACATGTATACATGCCGTATATTCATTAAAAACGTATGTACAGTCCAATACAACAGCTCTGAATTCTACTTTTGTCAAGTAGTCAGTTTTTGTGGATGCTGTAATACTTAGTGTATATTATTGAGGGTGTCGTTAGTGAAGGTGCTATTCTGAAGTGCATTATATTGTAAGGTGGTTTAAATATTTTGTTCACTCAAAATGTTCATTTTCATACATTCAAGATTCAAGCTTTCAAGCGTTTTATTGTCATTTGCACAGATAAAAACATAAAAACAGGTTTCACTGTACAATGAAATTCTTACTTACTTTGCTCTTCTGTCTGCCAGATAAATAGAAAAATATAAATACAAAAATACAAGTAAATAATATACAATAAGTGTGCAACGAAAACAAAATACTATATACATTCAAGTATTGAGAGGTAGAGGGGCTGTATTTGGGTATTTTTTCCTTTTTTTCATATAGACAATCAAGCAATCAGAAAATCATCAGGTATGAGTTTCAGTGATGATGTCAACCATATTACACACAATCAAATGCAACAGAGTCACAGGAAGATATTTTTGAGTATTTAATAATCAATTAAAGAAGATGCAGATGATGCAAGATTTGAGTTGTTATCACATAATGTCAGACAGCCATAGGGATTAATGAAATAATGAAGAATAATGAAATACATATAGTACACATGTATTTCTGTTTAAGTCAAGCCCCTATAGGCTCATTTTTATTTCACTTTAAACATTAAAAACAATGTGCAAAGGAATAGCCTAATGGAGCAGTTCAGTCTATTTTAATCACAAGGATGATGACCTTCAGTTCCCCCTGCTGGGAGACAGCTTCGTGAGGAGGGGAGCGAGTGAGAGACTAACCTTCAGCATTGCGGGTCTGATCCCAGACTGCTCAAACTCCCAGCCGGATCAGCAAACTTTCTGTAGCTGCCAGTGCACAGGTTACACCCAGCACTGCTGCTGGCCACCAGCCCACTGTGAAAATTAGAATTTGGATTTTGTCTCGCTGGATGGGTGCCCAAATAAAGCCTATTTATGGGAAAGGTGGCTTTTATCTGTTTTATCCTGTTTTGATAATGCACATTGACTGACAAACAAACAAACACACAACTGCTTGACTTGAAGAAACTCACTTTGATCTGTCTCTGACAGATGATTAAGCTCATTATTTTTCAGGTCTGAACTAAAAGACTTGGTTAATGTTAGTTAAGACTGTGGTTGCAGTTAATAAAAATGTGAACATTCATTTGGTAGTCAGTGACAAAACATAGGTGAAAGTCAAGGCATGCCCATCCACCTTCCGCCCTCCACACTCATATATTACACCTATCTACATAAAGGGAACTTAAAACAGAACTCCTGATGCTTTAGTGCCCCCTCTAATGGTCATGTGTGCAATGATATCATCCTGGAAAGAATGCACATATTTAGGCATTAAAACCGACAAATTACATTCTTTGTGATTGCCTTCCAAAATGACCCATATACGAGTGTTTATGGTCTGATGGCGCTATAGGCTGTCAGTAAGACATACTAACAGTGGTGTCTTATGTCAGGGTCAAATGCTCAGTTGACCCATCCATCCTCTCCCTACAAGGTTTAGTAGCTCAATAACAAAACTGGTTTTCTCACCTTTTCTCTTTCACAAAGCCACTAGTTCAATTTCTTTGTTAAATGTAAATGTAGGCTGTTTTTAAGCATCTGAATAAATAACAAACACTGTCATTTAAGGTAAAGCTAAAAGTGAAAGGTGAGCATACCAGGAATGGTAGTAATAATCCATAATTGAACAGCTGAAGCAGGAAGTGAATCTCTAAACTTTGCTGGATGTTTTTATAGACAGTTTGGGTAATAATTGTATTGTTCAGCTTCATTTTCTCTTCTAAATAAGTTTATGTTTCCCACCTGTCAGGATATCTGGCTTATAATAAACCAGAATTATCCATTAATGTTAGTCAGAGAACATGAAATGTCTTACAACACACAGAGTAATTGTTATTTTTTTGTTTTTTAGTTTTGTTACTTTTCTCTTTTTCCCAAATTGTGTGATTATTTATAGACTGAAATACATGTGTTTCAGGAGGCTCTGGCAGACAGATATTTGGACAGTATTCCATAAAGTCCAATTAAATGCTTACGTATTTATTCTTTGTAGGTTCCATTGTTAACTAACACAACATTTTCTGAACCACTGTTTAAGTTTTTGTCACTCAAGTGATTTTTTTCTCCTCTGCCGTTTTGCAATTTGCAGGCGAAATGTGGGGCCAAAGTGGAG
The DNA here is from genome assembly GCA_023238725.1 of Scortum barcoo. Classification (NCBI taxonomy): domain Eukaryota; kingdom Metazoa; phylum Chordata; class Actinopteri; order Centrarchiformes; family Terapontidae; genus Scortum; species Scortum barcoo. The sequence continues at coordinate 1,580,795 of CM041538.1, read as the reverse complement.
CTGTATGAATGGATGGGTGGATGGGGCCCGCAGCAGTCGAGCTGTGAGCAGTCAGGCTGTGAGGGAAGCAGCACAGCAGCTTTCCACTTTACAGGCTCAGAAGACTCTGGCTCTGTTCACTGCTTCAACACTTATCTCCCCTGAGCAGGTGTACGTGCATGTGAGTGTGTGCGCGTTTGAGCAAGCATGGATTTATCTGACTTGTTTTTCTCAATATTCAGATGAGTGTTTGTGCATTTGCAAGTGTGTGTGTGTTTGTGTAGATGGTGTAGATGTAGATGTTTGTGCACTGTCCACTTTGTGTTTGCACATGTAGGTTAGATACTGTAGGTATTCTGTGTCTGTTGAGTAGGTGTGTGTGTTTATACTGTATACTAAATATTGTGTATTAGAAACTTTAGGAGTTTGGAGTTGTATGGAGAAGAAATTGTGCTGACTTGGTGGAAGGCTGCAAAATGTCTTATCACAGTGGCAGAAACAGAAACAAGGTGATTGACAGACATTTTTAGAAAATACATCCCTCCTGTCTGCTTTTTTCTCCTTAGAGAAACTCTGTTGTAATAGCCCTGCAATTTTCCTCAGTGGACAATGCAGCACGGCACTGTGTCAGGAAAGCCAAAACACTATTGACTAAAATGTCTTGAGTGCTGCTTCACAGCGAGCCTTGTGGAAGCCAGGAGAGCATCTGGAACAACTTACTTAGATGCATGAGGTTTCTACAGTTCTAACTGCTCTGAGAAAACTCTACATGCTGGTGCTGTCATGTATTTTACACCCAGCTCCACCGCCATGCTCTTGAAGTAACACTGATTGTAGTGGTGGCTAACAGAGAAGATCCACTGGGAGGGAACAAATCACCTCCACCATCTCTCACTCGTCACAGCGGGTGTCTTCACCATCACAAGCTATCAAGTAGCTTGCTCATTAGCAAACACTGTTAAATAATCAACCTGCATTTCTCCCAAATTTACATAAGGCCGTGCCAAGTAGCGCTTTGTTTTTGTTTGTATCTTAATTATGGTGGTCAGGGACACAAAAGAGGGATCTCAGAAAGTACAGCAAGGATCTTCATGGTATTTCATTAGTCTCAAAATCCATGCACATAAAAAACAGGTGCACGTTTGTAATACAAGCAAACAGCAATTAGAATTTAGTATCTCTGCTGCATGTACACACATGATGCAGTCCCATGAGCACAGGGCTGTGATGAGCATGGGCTCAACCCACTCTGCTCCATTTGACCGCAATCTCTGATTGGATGTTTGGTTTGATCACTGACTGGTGGGGCTACAACCGCTGTGTATTCCATCCAAGCCTCTCATGTCTCAAAAGTCAACTTGACAAGTGTGCGAGTGTTGAGCAAGTGTTGACAAGTTGCGAGCATGTAAAGAGGGTTAATTCACCCTTGTAACAGCCCTGTAAAGTGAAATGTGCCATATTGAGGATGGTTTTACGCTCAAACACACTGTTCTGTGCACTTGTTTCACATGCACACACCTCGTTTTTATATGCATAGGTTTTGAGACCACTTTAATGTCAAAGATCTTCTCTACAGACATCCATCTACCGCAGGTAAAGATTAAACTTACTGATCCACTAGTACATCATTTTCTCTCTTTTTTTCTGCACATCACTTCAGGGTTTCCTGATACATTGTAGTCATATGTGCATTAAAAAAATCCATCCAAGAGACCTGCTGTTCAGTCCTGCGTCACTTGAAATCCCAGTATGTGTTGAAAAATCTGCTTGTGTCCCATAAACAGAATCTGTCAGACGACACAATACACAATTAGTAGGAATGTATTAACCTTATAATATTATAAGGTTTATCAGGGACCTACTGCTCAGCTTTTACTTTGGTCTGGTCGCAGATTTGTGGATGTGAATGTGTGTTTGTGTGTGGTGTGCAAGCATGCACCCAGTAACCAAATGTATTTTTCATTGTGTGTGTGTGTGTGTGTGTGTAGCTGTTCGCAGGGTGTTTCTTTTAAGAGACATGTTTTATTGAAGGATATCAAAACTGAAAAGTCTCCCTTTTTCTCTCTCTCTCAAACCCACTACATCACCATGGCAACCGGACCAATCAGCATCACTGAATATGCCAGATAAGTCTGACTTGAAAGACTAAGAAAATCCCTCCTTACCTCTCTTTCCCCCTCCAACTCTCATCCTCTTTCCTCCCTTTACTCTCTCCATGCAATTTCTTTTCTTTATCTTTCTCTTCCTTGTCATTCCTTCACTGCCATACACATCTGACTGTTCTCTCTCAGTCTCATCCTTCCCTGCATGGCTCTCCTTCCTCCTATCACATTCCCTCTCATCCTCCTTTCCTCTTTCTCCTCGTCTGCGTTAGTTCTCTCTCCACTCTTCCCTCTTCCTCTCTCGTCCCTCTCTTACTCCACTGGATTAAATAGACACACCCAGTCATTGTGCAAAAACATCTCTCTCCATGGCAGAGGCCCACAGTGAGATATGAGGACTGGCATGCTGCTGACACACACCATCTGTCCCCAAGACATAGGGACTCACAGAGAGAGAGAGAGAGAGAGAGAGAGAGAGAGTCAGAGAGAGAGAGAGAGAGAGAGAGAGAGAGAGAGAGAGAGAGAGAGAGAGTGAGTCACAGAGAGAGAGAGGGAGAGAAAGAGAGGAAAAGAGAGAACAGGGCAGGCTTATTGGAAGCCGCCAAGACAGCCCTTATGATGCCTGCCTCTCAATTTGCATTCACGCTTCAAGGGCAAAACGACTGCTCTACTTACAGTATATAAAGCAAAGCTTTAAACTCAGGACTGAGAAAAGACTATTCTTCCACCAATATGGGCAGTGATATGAGCAAATGGAAGTGGTGGCGATTGCAAAAAAAACAGCTATAGGAAATGCTAGAATGTGATCACTTTTTGAATCACGTACCTTTCAGTCCAAAGATGAGAATTTCATTGCTCATCGACCAGATAGTAAATCAGCTCACCTAAACTTGTAATCCGGAGAGGACCATACCAGCAGTTTTGCACCTACAACTTACTTTACTGACATCCGTTTACAATTCATGCGTGCATTTATTCATGTGAAGCTGTAATTTTTTACATGAGTAGTTGAAGAATTAACCAGCACCGGTCTCCAGCATGGTAGCCTTAAGACTGCACCGCTGCCTGTTAGCCTTCAGTCAGTTTCCCAATCAGCAAGCAACCAGCTTTCACCTCAGTCTGTACCATGGCTTGCTCACGATCAGCCCATTAGCTTGCAGTTTTTTTTACCTCAACCCCAGTTTTCTAGCTACCAGTTTTCATCACAGCCTACTAGCATCTGCCCTGCTAACGCTCTGACTTCCATGCAGTCAAGTCACCTTGGGGATTTGAGCCTGCAGCCTGCCTGTCCATTAATTGTAAACAACAATATGATGGGTGCAAAGTGCAAAGACAGAAGAGCTAAATATTGAGTGATTCATGTAACAGGTTATTTTATATATTAAAGAAAGGTGTGTGACAAGTGAAAAGAAAAACAAACATAAAGTGTCTCAGTAAGGTGTTGGTCCATCACGTGCCTCCAGAACAGCTTCAGATCTGCTTGTCGTTAATTTTTCAACTCTGTGAACTCTCCTGGAGGGATGAACACCAACTTTTGTGATTTTGAGATTGCATTTGAGACACATTTTTTTACACATGAGAAAACACCAACACATAGTCATTATTGTTAATGTTTGAGTAAATGTAATGAATGGAAGCTGACATGCCGAGGTGGCAAAGCAGACTGAAAACTCCAGAACATCTGTTTCCACAGCAGACCATCTGCTGAGAGTGTGAGGGTTATATATTTGTGTTTGTGTTTTACATGTAATGATGATAAAATTACCTCTGTACTTTTGTTCATTCACTACTTCTCTAAATAGTCCTATCTCTTTCTTGTTTGTCCACTTTGTTCTTGCCAACACACACTCTCACTTGTCACTCATGAGGGTAATCCACAGCAGCAGTGATTTTTAGTCAAGCTTCAGTTGGTGGGGTTACTAAATAAATGAATGAATGAAAAAAGAAAACTTCTCCATAGTATGTAGAAAGATTCACACAAAGATGAGGATACTTTCATCAGATGAGTCTTTTATACTGGATTGTCATGATCATTGTCATGTGGGGGACAGACTTAAGACAGAAACAGAAATCAATAATACAAGTCATTTAAGTGTGACCCCTCCTTGAAGCGCCACCTTACTGTGGTGGAGGGGTTTGTGTGCCTGAATGATCCTAGGAGCTATGTTGTCGGGGGCATTACACCCCTGGTAGGGTCTCCCATGGCAAATGGGTCCTAGGTGACGGGCCAGACTAAGAGCAGTTGTGAAGCCCACCATGAAGAAAGAAACAACAAGGACCGTTACGTCGCCCGGATTGGTGTTACCAGGGCCCCATCCTGGAGCCAGGCCTGGGGTTGGGGCTAGCCGCAGAGGCTATGTGGTTTGGGTGGCAGCTATGTGGTTTGGGTGGCAGTCATGGCCAGGGGCCTCGATGACCCAATCCTTGGACAAAAATTCTGGACAATAGGGACATGGAATGTCACATCTCACTGGGGGGGAAGGAGCCTGAGCTTGTGCGGGAGGTTGAGAGGTAATTGACTTTGACTCTAATTGACTCTAATTGACTTTGTTGTCGTTTCATCTGATCTCCGGCTGTATATCTTGGACACTCAGATGAAGAGAGGGGCTGAGTTGTCACCTGATCACCATCTGAGTTGGATCCGCTGGAAGAGGAGGAAGTTGGACAGACCTGGACCATGTGGACCATGTTCTCTGCCTCCATTGTCAACGAGGCAGTTCGAAGCTGTTGATTGAACCTGGTGGTGGATACCAGAAGTAAGGGATGCCGTCATTCAGCTGAAGAAGGAGTCCTACCGGGCCATGTTGGCCTGTGGGACTCTGACGCAGTTGACGGGTACCGGCAGGCAAACGAAGAAATTCTGGCAAACCGTCTGGCACCTCAGAAGGGGGAAGCAGTGCTCTGCCAACACTGTTTACAGTGCGGGTGGGGAGCTCAACTTGGGATATTGTCGGACGGTGGAAGGAATACTTCAAGGATCTCCTCAATCCCACCAACACGCCTTCCACTGCTAAGGTTGAGGACTCTGAGGTGGACCATCACCCAAGCCGAAGTCACTGAGGTAGTTTGCAAGGCTCCTCGGTGGCAAGGTGCCGGGGGTGGATGAGATCCGCCCTGAGTACCTCAAATCTCTGGATGTTGTGGGGCTGTCTTGGCTGACACGCCTCTGCAGCATTGCATAGAGGTCGGGTACAGTGCCTTTGGAGTGGCAAACTGGGGTGTTGGTCCTTCTTTTTAAAAAGGGGGACCGGAGAGTGTGTTCCAACTACAGGGGGATCACACTTATCAGCCTCCCCGGGAAGGTCTACGCACGCCAGGGTACTGGAGAGGAGAATTCGACCAATAGTCGAACCTCGGTTTCAGGAGGAAGCAATGTGGTTTTCGTCCCGGTCGTGGAACACTGGACCAGCTCTATACCCTCCACAGGGTGCTTGAGGGTTTATGGAAGTTTGCCCAACCAGTCCACATGTACTTTGTGGATCTGGAGAAGGCATTTGACCGTGTCCCTCGTGGTATTCTGTTTGGGGTGCTCCACGAGAATGCGGTCCGAGGCCCTTTGCTAAGGGCTGCTCGGTCTCTGTAACGACCGGAGCAGGAGCTTGGTTCGCATTGCCGGCAGTAAGTCAGGCCTGTTCCCAGTGCATGTTAGACTCCGGCAGGGCTGCCTTTTGTCACCGGTTCTGTTCATCATCTTTATGGACAGAATTTCTAGGCATAGCCAGGGGCCGGAGGGAGTCCAGTTTGGGAACCACAGGATTTCATCTCTGCTTTTTGCGGATGATGTTGTCCTGTTGGCTTCATCATCAGGCCAGGACCTTCAGCATGTAGTGGGGTGGTTTACAGCTGAGTGTGAAGTGGCTGGGATGAGAATCAGCACTTCCAAGTCCGAGGCCATGGTTCTCGACCGGAAAAGGGATGGCTGTGCCCTCTCCAGGTTGGTGGAGAGGTCCTGCCTCAAGTGGAGGAGTTCAAGTATCTCACGCCACGTACACTCCTCTGCCGGCTGTGCAGAGGACTTCCAAAGCTCTCTTATTGTGACCGTTGGTCACCTATTGACCAAGGCTCTTTTGTCTGATTACTCAGTTTGGCTAAATGGCCAACTGCATAAAGAGTCTTGGTGCTTCCAAACCTTTAATTTCACAATTATTGAGGCCGCTGTGCTCCTGGGAATACTCTAAGCTTAAGAAATGGTTTCATACCCTTGCCCTGATTCAAGCTTTCCCATAATTTTACCGCAGAGGTCTACAGAGAGTTAATTGGACTTCATGTCCTACCAATTCATGGCTTGGTTTCTGTCCTGATATGCAATTAGAATTATGGGAACTTGATATACATGTGTCTTTCTAAACTGTTTAAATAACCACAGGTGAACTCCAATCAAGGTCTAGATACATCTCAGGGATCATTAAAGCAAACAGAAGGATCTGACTATTTATGTAAATGAGAGGTTTAAGTTTTTGATTTTTAATACATTTGCAGAATTCCTAAAAACATGTTTTCACTTCGTCATTATAGGTTATTGAGTGTAGATTGATTGATTTTCAATTGTATATATTTAAATTTATATCTGCAACAGTTTTCTAAAAGAAAATGCATCTGAATGCTATCTGAAGCCACTATAACTTGAGGTGGAATTACTGATACTACTACTGTACAAACTTACTTATACAGTTGAAAAACTTCTCAGCAACTAAAGCATCTCCAGCTACTGCAAGAACTATACTGTGTTAGTGCTCCAGAATTCTGTAGAAAATAGTGAGTAATTTATATTATGATCTGTCTGTGAAATAAATGTGTTATGTTGTATACTGTCATTATTCACTATCTGTAGTTAAGGCTTACTAGCAAACCTCTACTTTGAGATCGAATATCTTGCTGCAAATCCAGAAATATTGTTAATTTAATAGACTTCTACAGTCCAGACATGTTTGATGAGGTTTGTGATGCCCTGCTCAGACTTTGTAGTCTGAGGCCTTGTTGATGAAGCCAGTGACCTGTTCCTCTCATTCTACACACTCATAGTCCTCACTCTCCGCTATTTGTGCCTGTGCCTTTGTGTCTATGGAGCGATTAGGCCTGTAACCTCCCTTGGCGCCGAGTTCTAATTACTGACATTTCTCCTGAGAGGGGCTACTGCATTGTGGGTGTTTCAGCACCTTTCATTCCATCAGTGGGAGCACTTGGAAAGGTCACACTCCACATAACACACTGTCTAGTGAATCAATGAGCCAACCATCGCCTGATGTGTGTGTGCATGCATAAATCTGTGTGTGCACATGTATTGTAGTGTGTGTCTATGTTTCTTTTTGGGGCCTCAAGTGAACTTATGAGCACTGAAAAGTGTAGACTCTCATTTGGATTCAAAGTTAATGTTTCAGATCACACATCTCACGCCACGTACACTAAACAGCTTTAAAATGTACACAACTTTTCCCATTAACAAATTTATATTCCAATAACATTAGTGCATTTTGCCACAGTGGAGATGGCACCTCCCCTTTCCCCTCTTTTCTCTACACCCCTGTATCTGAATGTCTGTTTTATCCCCAGTAGGATGATCCTACTCAGGTTTACATCCAGGCTGAATTTTAGTCCAAACCTTTGATCGGACCTCACCAGAATGAGCATAAGCCAGCAGTTCAATATTTTTTCCAACATCCAAAGTAATATTTAAGGTTATTGACTATGTTATGAATGGCTCATCTACTTCCAATACTGAATCTATCCCAGAATTAGTGGAGGAATTTCTTAATTATTACCTAAAAAAAAAAGTGGAAAATATTAAGACTCAGACAGGTGTCAGGTCATTAATAAACATATTGTACTGTACCACAGTTACATTAACACCCAGTTATATGTTTCTTTATTCTGATTCTGCCAATAATGTATTTTTTCAAGGCACTTATGCACACTGATGTTCAGCAGGTATAATGTTTACCTGGTTCACCATCTTAGTTCTGTGTTAACATTTGCTATACCTGAGACGGATGGTAATGTCATTAGGTTTGCAGGTATTTGGACATAAACCATGGACACATCAAAATGTTAAGAAAAAGATAGAAAAAGAAAAATGGCAAGGCAGATGTAAAAACTTTTACTCGATAATTGGAAAATTTACCTTATAGTGCTGAAAAAGGAAAATTCAGAGGCTAACCAAAGTCAGTAAGAGTGAGCTTCTGGAGAGCGTGTCTTTACACAGTTTCACTCCAATCCATCCGACAGTTGAAACATGCTGCTAGCTGCTAGCATGTGCATTCAATGACATTACATTCAGCTTCCACGAATAGCCACCATGTAAATAGAAAAACCTAGTTTCTTTAATCAGGGTTGGGGATTACAGAAACTTGATTTCTCCAACTAGATTTCCCTTGTTGTTTTTGTTGCTGTTTTACACAGTGCCCTGCAATGAAGGACAACATGAAAATATCGTAAACAAGGATAATAATACCCACAGGGCCAAATAAAAAAGTACTTATCAGATCAAATTAAGATTAGTCCAAGATTCCTTACGGTGGCACAGGAGGCCAAGGCAGTGCCATCTAGATTAACTGTGTCTTTCAGTAATGTGTCTCAGAGATGTCTGGGCTACAATGACTTCAGTGTTGTTCAATGACAGAAAATTGCAGGTTACCCAGATTTTTATGTGTTTAAAACATGCTTGTTTAGCTAACTGATGGGTTTCATTAGGCTTGATTAATAAATATAACAAGGCATCATCTGCAGAGAAATAAAAAATGTAATATTACCAGAAGCATATATGAGGTGAATAGAACTGCACAGCAGAGAATCTTGGAACTCTGTGACTAACTTGCATGTAATATGATTTGCATGGAGGATTCATTGGTAATATGTACAAACTGAGACTGATGCTGTTCTTTTGATGGAAATTATATGTTCAAGTGTCTATAAGAGAAGGCAATGGTCAATGCTGTTGAATGCAGTACTAAGACATGTATAGAAACAAGTCTGTTGCCTGATGGAATTTCAATTCAGGTCATCTGTAACTTTAACCAATGCTGTCTCTGTGCATGATGTGCTCTAAATTCTTACTGAAAGTCTTTGAATAGACTACTGTTATTCAGAAAGTCACACAACTGACTGGTGACTGCTTTCTCAAAAATCTCATAGAGAAAGGGAAGGTGAGGTTTAGGTCTACATTTGGCTAGAAGTCCTGGATCAAGATAATGCCTCTTCTGAAAAAGAAAACCTTCAAAGCCTTTAAAGGACTGTGGTACATAGCCTGTCAGTAAAGACAGATTAATCATACCTGGTGAAGAAGTGCTAAAGATAGAGGTTAATGGACCCTCACTTGTAGTGAGGTTATATATTGAGGGTATATTACTCATTCATTTGCTTTGTATATCCAGTAAACTTATCCTCTGAGACACTAAACGAAACTGTAACCAACCTGACAACTCAATGCTTGAATTTCAAAATAATAACAGTTAGTTAAATTTACTCTCCTGTGATATTTGGGTTGATGCTCTGGATACCTAAAAGTAATTTAGGGTTAGGTCAGGAGTAGGAGCTCCCCTCAACATGAATACGATTTTATGTTTAATTAATTGTTTAACATATTTCACTTGTGCTTCCCAACAACCTCTCAGCTGCTGAAGAAGTCATTAAGCTGATTTTAAAGATATTAAAGTTCCATTCACTCAATGGTTTCCTGTTTTCACAGTTTAACAAGGTATTCATTCACTGCGCCATCCAGTATAAAATGGTCCTCAGTCATTTATTAATTGTTCATCACTGTGTTCATTGCAATCATTCATAGTTGCACAACTCATTCTTTTGTATGTTTAGTAGTTGTATGTGTAGCTGTATGTGTAGATAGTAGTTTAATAAATTTTTCATTTATTAAACTACTATCTACACATATATAGAACTTGGTGGCATTGTTTATGTGTACGAATTGTACCATCACTGTACATGACTTAAAAATTCCATAGCATCCTTTAGACTGAGACTATGTTAATTATTTGGCTAATCTTCCCCTTTTTCAAGGGTGATGCCTGAGATGAATTTAATTTAAATTACATGTTTTTAATGCTACAGTGTTTTTTTTTTGTGTGTGTTTTTTTTTTAATGTTGTACTTGTAAGGAATTCTGGGTAAGTTTATGGTTCCCAGTAAAACATGTAAACTCCCTGGGCTCAGTGAGTAGAAACCCCATTCTCCTCTCTGATTATTCTTCCTCTCTCCTGCAGATGATGCCTGACTGTTAAGTGTATGCTAATGGTCTTCGACTCTTACAGTGATTTTGCAGAGCACACCTCACTTTAATTGCACAAGGGAAATTAATTGGGTTACATGGTAATTATACTCAGAAGACATGCAAGTAGATGGTCCTCACAAGTGATTAACCCTTGTAAAATTTGGTTTGGTATGCATGTGGCGAGGAATTGGTGAGGGGTTCATGGGTTCTCTTGGATTTCAGCTGATCCCATGGGGTTCTGGGTAAGAGTCTGATGCTTATTACTGAGGCAGAGATGGCAGTAAGAAACATCTCTTCCTGTTGCTGTTTGCTTCTGTAGCCATCATCGCCACTCTGCTGCTGCGGGAATAGAAAAGTAAATGTGAGAAGGATATGACTGTCCTTGTTTCTCAGACCTTGTGATGGTGGGAGTTCTTCAAATCCCTGAGGACAAAAGCAAATGTAGGCCCGTTGTTTCTCCAGATTCAACAGAGCTGACAGCAAAGTTTTGTCTTAATACTATGGGTTATGTTTTTCCATGTATCTATATTACACCAGACACACACACAGACACAGTGAGGAACAGGCTGAAGGTGAGCAGTTCAAATCTGATGACCAAAGAGAAGACAGAAGGTGAGAAAACTGAAGGAGTAGATACTGACAGGCAGCTAAAAAGTCTCAAATACAGTTAATTTTGTTAGTAACAAATTTGACAAAATATTCTGTATCTGCAAATTTGTCAATAAATGTAAGCTTTGTGTGAGTTTTCATGCTCACTCTATTTATTTACCTTTTCTGTCTCTCTTTCCAACTCAATCAGCTCACTGAGGACATTTTGCCAGAACTGCTGTGAGCCAATGAGCTTGTTGCTGTCAAAGGTTAAAGCAGTTCCTTTGATGCTGCTGTGTCAGATCGATGCTAACAGCACACATTCAAATCACCTTTTTCAGTTTGTTGGTAGTAGCCAGCTGATGCCTGATTCCTCATCGTTAGAGGACAAACATCTCTCGCTCTCCTGCTCACACACAGCCTCATCTGCTCCTCCAGGGCACTCAGCTATAGGCAATACCCCCACAGTGCAGTCTCTGGCTAATTCCAGCAAGCTATTCATGCAAGCCTTCAGTTCCTGGAAAATTTTTCATCCTCTGTCTCGTAATCAGCATCCCTCATTGCTACCAGGCTTCCATGTTGCAGCCTCTCTCTGTGTTAAACCAGCGCTTCACATCCATTCTGACTCAAGTCACTCAACATTCTCTGGCCTCTGCCATTCAGCCTCTCACTAGGTAGTAGAGATAAAATGCTATGAAAATTTCATGTAACAATTATAGTGACCAAAATTATCACTGTGACCAAAATGATTGCATTTATCAGTATTTTGCAGTGTTTTTGCTATAGAGGAGTCTGAAGTGCTTCTCCAGTTGACATTTCCAGCCAATATGACAACTGCTGGATCTTCAATGAACAAAATATTTTGTTTGGCTAACAAAACAAGATAACGTGTTATCATGTGAAATGGGTGAATAGTCTGCAGACACACAATGCATATAGCAGCAGAACAACATGAAGTGTTTTTACAAAACAGAGTAATACTTCACAAAAACATCACATTTTCCCCCACACCATGCACTGGGCTTAAAGTTCTGCATGTTCTGCATGTTCTGCAGACAGGATAACCGTCTTCAATTAAGTTTCCCTCAGCACCCAAAAAAAGAACAAAATAAGACCACATTTCAGACCTAGTCCTCTAGGAATGCTGAAAAATCACTGGAGTGCTGCACTGCCTTCCACCACATTTTCACTGATTAAAAAACAAGTCCACGTTGCGTGCTGTGTCTGCACCCAAGAGACTGTTGCTACATGATTTATGCTTGATGACACTACTTACCATGAGTTCAACAGAAGTGATAAACAGGTGGAGGATAGACATTGTTTTGATAATAATTACTTTTTGTTACAGTAATACTAATTGTAACTGAGTTTTATATCTCATATCTCTTACCTTAGGTAAAAAGAAAAAAAAACACCACTGGGGATAATGTCAGCATTTGTAGACCAGCTTTGTTATGAACTTTGGGTCAAGCTAACTAACTACTTCCAAGGTGTTTTGTCCAAACGGAAAGATTGTATGTGTCCCCCTGTCTGATGAGAAAACTTTTACAGTATTTTGTCATGGTTGGATGATGAAAATGTCAGCAGTGACTATTTAGTTCAAGACAGGAAGTTATCCCAGCATCCAGGTGTTGAATGCTACACTACATGCATATTGAACATTTGCACTGAACCTAAATCCCAGAATAATGCATTATGCAGAATAGTAGCATGAAGGTAATTTGTAGGAGACAGGGTCTGTTAAAATGCATTCAATGGCTGAAAGATTGAGAGGCGCTAGTTCTGCCATCACTTCATTACTGTACCAGTAACGACAATTCATTCATTCAAGTGTATAGAAAATGAGAGATTATATGCATGTCTACATATTCATGCTTGTGCACACTCTGACAATATCATCTGAGCAGATGTGACAGCTGGCTGTTTGGTGTGTCTCCTGTCAGCCTCTGACACCTCCAAGCTCTCCTCAAAAAGCCTTCAGCCTCATCTGGCACAGCCCTACCTGGAAAGATTCTCTCAAACCTTCTCTGCCCTTCACGCTCCACTGGTTACCACCTGACATTTTGGTGGTAAAAAAGCAATTCAGGAGCATTGATTTGAGGGAAAGGGCTGGTGGCTGGGAAAAGAGGAAAATCGATGGGTGCTACGAAGTCGGGGTTAGGTACACGGGTACGCCACAGTTCCTCAACAACAAAAGGCCAACGTAGGAAAAGAGAGCTCAGTGACTTGCAATCAGCTGAAAATCATACCCTGGAGGCTGCGTCAGCAGCTCCCAGTGAGAGTAAATTGTCTGTGTTGCTATTTTTGCTGGGTTTCTGCACAGTTAGTAATAGTCAGGTGCACTGTCTCTCTTTGCTTCTCTCTTCACACACTCTCACACACACACACACACACACACACACTCTGAGAGATAAGACACATTTCTTCACTTTGGGCATTTCCTTTGATCAGCAATGGTTAATTAATCTAATTTAAAAGCCTCACTGAGAAGGATGAGGAAGCTTGCTCTCTGGTTTGGCTCTTTAAATGCAAGCACTGAGTTCAGTAACACTCGGGTTATTAACTGACAAATGAGCTGTGTCTCAGTGCTGCTTCTGATATCCTGATTTCAACTGAATCATGTGGATTATTCTAGACTCTCGTTAACCCTCTTTCACACACTACAAATCCTTTAGTCCTCTGCTGTCCTGGACCACTATGTGGTCTCAGCAGAACTTGCACAGTCTTGTTTCCTTATTGCAGCTAAAAATCACTGAATTTGCATTGTTTGCAACCTTTTGGTTTTACATAGTAGTTCATATATTTGGAGATAAAAAATCACTTGTCACACTTTAATTATGCATGTAGAATGTGGATGTTTTAATTCTGCAGCCCAGCATTACTTTCACAGCAACCTTTTGGCAAAGTTTACAGATCATTTATTTCTAAATACATGGACTTGACAGTTAATGTTAACATTGTGATAGTTAAACTTAGGAAACGACTGTACTTAAGACTCTTCAAGTATGATTAGAAAAAATAGCTTGATATTTTGGAAAATATGCTAGGACAATACTTCCTGAGTTAGATTTGGACAGAAGCCAGGAGCTACATATTTGTCCAATATACCATACTTCTTGGGAATACGTTGCTGCTCCGTGCTTCTGTTTATGCATCCTTCCACCAATATTTTGTCTCATAGTAAAGGTAGGCAATACTTACACAAACATGTACACACACTGATAGACCTTTATGGGATACATGTGTTTTATTCAGAATTGTCACTCATTGTTAAGACAACCCTCAAATAATTCTGGAATCCATTTGGTTCAGCACCCAAAACTAATCATGACGGTGCTTGCTGCTTTCACTTTGACCTACTGTACTACAGTGAGGGATCATTACTGACATTTTTGTTGTGTTTAAGGCATAGCAGGACCCAAAAGCACAACTTGGACAGGATTAGTGGTGCAGAGTGGCAGGTTGTAGGCAGGCAGGAATCACAGGTGAGAATGAATCTGGAGTGACAAGACTAAACCATAGGAAAATTTGGAAAGTACGGCCACACCATGACAGTATTTTGTATTTGCTTAGTTGGGGTTGTGGCTGAAATGATAAACCTTAAATTATTTTACATGCTATAACAATATGTCTGAGCAAAATATTAATTTAATGGTTCATACAAATTTGATTATAATAAGATCTACTCCATGTCCTAATGATGGAGAAGTTATATTATAAGCCTGTTAATTTATGCATTCACACATTTCGTGCTGCATTTTAGCTTATTAGGATTATTTGTAATTGTGTGGATGTTCCTTATTCCCAGGTTGTCAAATACGAACACTTTGCCACAACTCGTGCTTGTGACAACATCACAGCACTAATGCTGTGTATTAATCATACAAGTTTGAAGGAAGCTGTTAATTGTTTGTTAAGTTAAAAAATCAAAAGGATTGTAGATGATGTCTTTAAGGAAAGCTGGATAACAAAAACATAGCCTGGGTATGTTGAAACTTGTTTAGTAGTAGTTAGCATTTACGACTAGTTGTCCTTTCCTGAACTGACTCTACCATTAGGGAAAAGGTAGTCTCTGCTCTTTTACTTTCTTTTTACGTTTTTTATAAAACTTCTAGCCTACACAATTAGAATGGGATGTAGTAGGAGGATGTAGTCTGTTTTGCCCACAGTAAAGAACACACACACACAGCAAGAAACAGAGAATGTCTGTGTGAAAACTGTGAGAAAACATTTCTTTACAGTGAACTTGAAACAAAATACAATTTACAGTGGCAAATCATTGTTTTTCACAGGAAAGTCAATACGTGGTAATAGTGTTATAAAGGTGATCAGGGAATCAAACTGATGAATCTAGTTGTGGTTCACATGTCTCACGTGAATAAGACCCATAGAACGGCAGTTCTTCACCAGATGATCAAGTGTCACAATGGCTGCCTCAGTCCTGTCCCTGTCCCTCCTGTCCCTCTCTTCAGCCACATTCCCACTTCCGCAGGCCTCTGCATCTCTTCGAAGATTTACAGTCGTTGCTATCCTCCACCTGCCCACTAGGTGCCCTAAGACTTTCTCACCTGTGACAGTCACCTGACTCCCATACCCCACTGGTCACCTGTTCCTCATTCTGTGATCCCTCTGTCATACACCAGCCGTATGTCCTCCGCAAGTTGCCTCATGGGTTCTACTGGAATCCAAATCTGTATCTGGTGTTGCCTGTTCCCCCTGCTCCATTTGCCTGTAAGCCTTTGTCTGCATTTTAGTACTTTTCCGTGGTGCCTTGTACATGACCTGTGACAAATAAATATGTAATCGATGAATCTGCATCATATCCATCATAACAGTCTGAACCAGATCTTATTTTTAATAAAAGAATAATATCAAACCAACAGTCAGTACACCACTCCCTGATTGTTTTATTTTTTCAAAACACTGTTATGTGGAGTACTAATAAAAACTCAACGTTTGTGTGATTTATGTGGTTTGTGTGTGTGTGTGTGTAGGAAGGTGGGTGTGGAGTAAAGAAAGCAGTGCAGTAATAACGGGGACTATAATTATTGGAAGCAGGCCTGATAAGGATGAGGTGAAGCTTCTCAATGCACACTCGCTGGTGGGACTGAATAATAAATGAAAGGCAGAGATGAAAGGGGCTGTGGGTCGCCTCCTGCACGCTGACACCCTCCCAGCATCCTCCAAGGAGAACAAGAGCATTCTGGGGGAATAAACAGGTTATTTAAAGATAAACAAATGTGGACTCTTCCCCTGGGAAAACATCTGATTGTGTGATGTGGTAGGAACTGGAGAGAGCAAGAGAGAGACTGCAAGGGGAGAGAGATGACAGAAGGACCTGGTCTAGAATGTGAGCAGGGTTCATTTAAAACTCAGCAAAGGGTATGAGTCTGATGAGCTGAATGTGACCAGTCTGAAAAACAAAGCGTATCTGTCCCATCTCCACTACAGGATAGTGCATTTAATTTACAGGGTTGGGTACTTATTTTTACAAGAATTTTGTCCTCAGTACCTCCAGGGAGTTCTGTGATCATCATCACTCAATGATAGCAGAGCAAAAACAACCAAGTATTAGAGGTGATGATTTCAGCCATGACAGTCACAACCAAAACCAGCCTAAGATGAACAACATTGAGCTAAAAGAATCCATAAAGTTCCAGTGAGCTGAGAGAAATTAGTCAATAGTCATTTGATATGTTGTAAAATATAAATACTCCGCTTTAAGGATCATTTTATAATCGTAATCACCTTAAAAGAAACTAAAGGGAGAGCTGTGTCTGTATTCTCATTTTCACACAAAGTCAAACATGTTCTTAGTCAGTATTGGCCTTTGCCTGGGTTGTGCCTTGTTATCGATTCTGTTTAGGATATTGATGGACAGGATGCAGCCTGGGTGAGGGAAGTGTCCAGTTTGGGGACTTCAGAACTGGCGTCTCTACTTTTTGCAGATGAAGTGGTTCTGTCGGCTTCATCAGAGTGTGACCTCCACCATGCATTGGGGTGGTTTGCAGTTGAGTGTGAAGTGGGGTGACAAGGATCAGCACCTCCTAGTCTGAGGCCATGGTCCTCTGCTGGAAAAAGTTGGATTGCTCTCTCTGGGCTGGGAATGAGCTACTGCTTCAAGCGAAAGCATTCAGGTATCACGGGGTCTTGTTCACAAGTGAGGACAAAATAGAGCATGAGCTTGACAGGTGGATCAGTGCAGCATCAGCGGTAATGCAGGCATACTGGACCATTCTGCTGAAGAGGGGGCTGAGCCAGAAGGCAAAGCTTTCAATTTACCAGTTGATCTACATCCCAACCCTCACCTGTCAGAGCTGTCAGCAAGCACAGTCTGTTGACAATTATATAGAGAGTGATACTGTAGTAGGGTTGCAGTGTATAAACTACACATTACAAAGATAAATGCAGATTTGAGAGCACTGGTCTACAGAAATTTGGAATAAAGTGATATGGTCAGATGAGCCATCCTTCGCTATATTCTCCATAGGAGGGCGAGAGTGGCGTCTACCAGTAGAATGGTTCAGGCCTGAATACTTGATCCCTACAGTGAAGGGGTCTGCTCAAGACACTTTATGTTAGTTTTTCCTATGATTTGTCACCGATCTCTATATATACAGTACATATAAACCATCACAGTATATATATGTATTTTCATACCAGTGTGAATTTCTACATGTACATAACTGCTTCTCACTTAATGGTGGAAAATGCTTTTTTCCAGTACTGTTGTTGGCCACGGAGACAAACTGGCATTTGAACTGACTTGCTGTACCATATGTCTCTTATTACATCTATTGTTCTCAGCTTATACTTGTGTCATTTACAAGAACTAAAAAAAGCAATGATAAAATTATTTTAAAAACCGCAAAGGAAAGATATTCACAACACCGTCATATCAACTGTCAACACCAGTCATGGAGCGGGATAAGGAGAGGCCTTGCAGCACACATACACAAAAAGACTACAAAGATTAAGTGTAAATCCCCCACAAACACCGACACATGCCTACCAACATGCATATACTGCATAGTGTGTTAGGTAATGCATCCTTACAGTCAGGAACAAGTATCTACCACCCTAACATCCTTACTCGGTCAAACACAAAGACAGAAACAGCACAAACAATCAATAGAATCAGGCTCACACATACCAGAGTTGAAAGCATGTTGAAGGACAGAGAAGCTGCAGACTCTTTCTGCTGTTGATGTGTTAATGGAGGTCACCAACCACATTGATCTGTTTGTATCCAGCACTTCAGCTACCACACAGTCCCCAGTTGCTGTCTGTGAGAGTGAAAGAGAATGAGAGTCTATGTGTGCTCTGTGTTAGTGCTGTGTGTGTTTATTGGTGAAACTGGAATGTACAGTATATGTTAATGAGGAAAAAAAGAAAAACTGCCAAACAGCTTGATCAGTATTTCAAAAAGACTACAATTCTAAAGCCATGCTAGCAGCCCCCAGAGACTGCAGCTTTTATTACACCCTCAATACACAAGGGTAAGATGGTTGCATATTGAGGGAGTGGTAGCAAAATCATCACTATGAAATGCGTTGCATATTTCATGCCTCTCTGCCTGAAAGACAAAAATATCTTTCGTTAGCTAGTGGGAAACTAATGGAGTGGCACAGTAGGAATGGTCCATTCTTATGTAAAAGTGGAAACTTTGGTATGATAGATGTCATGGAGATCACTTGGTTTTGAGATAGCTTGACATTAATCAAAGTGTTGGTAAAGGAGACATCCGTTGGTGTAGATGACAGGTCAAAGGATCACCAAAGTGCCTTGGTTCCAGTGACAAGAACAGTGTACTGGTAAACACTGTATTCGTCAACATGTCTGCTGTGATTCTTTGGTCTGATTTCCACCAGATATTAACATGCCTTTAACTATCAGGATATTGTATCTGGACAAGAAAAAAAACACAAGTGCAAAAGCATGCAGAACCATGGCGGTCAGAATGCTATCTGGCGAAGTTATCTGGTTTCACTGGGGAACAAAATGCTACAAACACATGACAAAACAAAAGCAAAAGTAGCTATTTTAGCCAGTATATCTGGTGTAACTACAAGACAACAAGTAGGTGTAGCTCATGTGGTAGAGCAGCTCCTTTAACTAAGGCTTGGAAATTCATCTTGTCCACATGTCAAAGTGTTCTTGAGCAATGTTTTAAACCCCAAATTCTCAAAGCAAAAGTGTCTGTCAAATGTAATGTTGTATTGTATAAATGAATGAATATATGAATATAGGAAACACAGAAGAACAATAAATCTTTGTTTGTTAACAGAGTGCACTGATGTTTCTAATAGTGTGTAAATTAACAGGCCAAAGCAGACTAATTTTCTTGGTCACTACCACACTAACTCATAGCTGCATGTGAACCATGTCTCTTTAGTGAGCAGAGCAGGGTAATTTAAAAGTGGATGGTGCAACACAGCTAATAAGCTATGACCGTCTCAAACCTTCCATTCCCTAAAAGATTAACACTGTCTAGACAGTAAGTCTCTGGTCAATGGTGAAAACTTGCATGTCAGAGTTCACCAAAGTTGAACTTGACATGGAGATGTGTGTAAATTTGCTTGGCCCCCGCACTGATTCTATTGAAATCAATATAACTGAAATAATTTCACCATAAAATTCTTAATTGCTGTTGCAAAATTGGCAGAAAGATGAGTTAGATGGATGGATTCAAACTAGCATTTATTACTTGCTATTATTATATTGTGTATATCAAATGCACCATCTTGATTTTCACATCATATCCTATGTCTCTCTTTGTGCATAAATGCCTTCCAATTTACCTTTCTGTCAATGTGTGTACATGAATTATATATGGTCAAGCAGATCAAGCAGTATCCACCTTGCTGCTAACTTCTAAGTAGTTTAATTACACCACTGGAAATATCATCCCAGTTTCCCTCCGCAGAGAGGCCCAGCAGGGGGTTAAAAGGACTGGAATCAAAAACTGTCAGCCAATCACACACATTCTGCTCAGAAAACCCCACACTGGATCAATTACATTATGCTGAAGTACTAATTACCACCGGCATGGGAATAATCAGCCAATTAACTCAACACAGTGTCAGAACCCCATGACGCTCTCAAGCTAAAATGGAAACAATTCATCAGCGGCCTTGGAGCGGAGACGTTTACCTGCACACAGCAGGTCACATGATAAAGGCTCAGCAGCTGGTGTGGAAACCTGACAGACACCATGTCTGCCACAATTGCAGAGGTTAACAGGACAACCGAATAAAATGTCTGCTATAAATATCAACAAGGGTGGACTAAAAAAGGAAAACATGAGGAGAAGTCTCACAAACAAAATGGTGGAAACATACACCTCTGAAGAAGTAGCAGTATATAAATCAAATGCTAGAACAGTCGGGGAAAGAAATAAAATAAACAATTATATGTTTCAACTTATGATATCTTTGGAACACTCTTCCACAAGCTGATGGTCTTCTGATGGTCCAATCAGAGAATAAAGAATGTTTTTTGTTTGTTTGTTTTTTTACTCACCTGACCAGAGAAACACAGACTAAGATAAGACAGATCAAAACGACAGGGAAAGGAAGTTGTAGACAGGTAAGGATATTAGCATGTCAGCCAACAGCAAACAACAACCAGACCTTCAGGAGCCCAAAGGGCTCTCTGTGTGGCTATTATGTTGAGGTCATTTCATTTTTTCCGTTTGTTTTTTGTTTTTTTTTGGTAAGGTACACCACTAAAGCATAATCCATCTGTCCATTATTTATAACACTTGAGCACAATAACCACCAAAATCGTTGCTCCCTGTAGTTTCAGTATTTCATAGCTAAATCAGACAACATTTAACTTAACTGAGCAGTAAAAATGGTTTGGGGAAAGTTGTGATGATATTGGCAATTTGTATTGTTAAGGCAGTTTCCATGACTACTTATGACAATATACCATGAAATCATCCCCTATGAGTATGGTGGAGGCTAAGGTAATATGACCGATTTACAACATTTTACCCTGGGTGTATGTATGTTCATGTTTACTATCGCTCTATATGTATTCAGTATCATTCTATATATGACTAACTTTAACAACTATAACTAAAATATTGAAGTTGTTTTTTGAGGTAAGGATTTATTGATTTCATACATAAATCAACAACACAGGCACAAAGAGTATTTCTGAATGACAGATCCTGTGAATGCTTTGTTTCTCTTCAATTTGAGGCATTTGGCTTCATTACAACGAAAGAATAGCCAAGCATATATTTTTCTGTGCTCATTATGCTTTCCTCTTTCCTTCCTCTTTTCAGTCTTGTCTGTGTGAAAGTTGTTTTTTCCAACAACTGCAGGGAAGTTAAATTAATGTACTGCCTTGCAATAAATACAGTCCTGGGAGGTGTGGCTCTTTTCCACTATGTAACACAATGCAGAGTTAAACTCACTACAAAGAACGACAACTATTAGAAGTACATCAGGTCAAATCTGCAACATGAAGTAATCCTGTAAATTCCATAGATCTATACAGAGAACCAGGGCTGATATAAACCCCCCGCCCACAATCCAAATACAAGTAGACTTTGCCTGTGGCGTTTAACACAGTCAGTCTCTTACTAGTCACTTTGGCAGGTGACACTACAGGCCAAAAGTTTGGAAGCAAGGCCAATAAAGGCCAAACATTTGGAAGCAACTTTTCAAGTTTCTGTTCACAATACCTTTCTTAAAAACCAGCATGAGTTACATGTATTTTGGGATGTATTTACTGCATGATCAGACTTTGCTTTCATTAATATGCACCATTTTCCTCAGTTTACCTTTAGGTATACATTGATGTTACCTAGAACAAAAAAGAAGAAAAGGAAGGTGTTCTTCAAAAGATGGTTTGGCCCCCTCAGTCTCCAGACCTCTCTCCAATTGAGCTTGTGTGGGATGAATTGGATTGATCAGTCAGAAAAGCGCGTCCCACAAATCAACAGTCTCTTATTGATGAACTTAAGAATGTTTGGAATGCAATTCCTGGCACATACCTTAAAAAACTTGTGGAACGAATGCCATGTATATGCCATGCTGTTGTTAAAGCCAGAGGAGGTTACTTTGAAGAAAGCAAAGTCTAAGCAAGAAAAACTCAAATACCTGATAATTATAGTAAAAATGTCTTCTGATAAGTTGCTCTTTATATAATAATCATGTTTAATTTTGTTGCAAAGTATACCAATGAAACTATGATCTTTTTTTGTACAAATTTGATCTTGCTTCCAAACTTTTGGCCTGTAGTGTACAGTGCATCTGGAAAGTATTCACAACGCTTCACTTTTTCCACATTTTGTTATGTTACAGCCTTATTCCAAAATGGATTAAATTAATTTTCTTTCTCAAAATTCTACACACAACACCACATAATGACAACCTGAAAATTTTTTTTTAGATTTTTGCAAATTTATTAAAAATAAAAAACTAATAAATCACATGTACATAAGTATTCACAGCTTTTGCTCAATACTTTGTTGATGCACCTTTGGCAGCAATTACAGCCTCAAGTCTTTTTGAATATGATGCCACAAGCTTGGCACACCTATCTTTGGGCAGTTTCGCCCATTCCTCTTTGCAGCACCTCTCAAGCTCCATCAGGCTGGATGGGAAGCGTCGGTGCACAGCCATTTTCAGATCTCTCCAGAGATGTTCAATCGGATTCAAGTCTGGGCTCTGGCTGGGCCACTCAAGGACATTCACAGAGTTGTCCTGAAGCCACTCCTTTGTTATCTTGGCTGTGTGCTTAGGGTCGTTGTCCTGCTGAAAGATTAACCGTCACCCCAGTCTGACGTCAAGAGCGCTCTCTATCCCTCTATTCCCTCTATCCTGACTAGTCTCCTCAGTTCCTGCCGCTGAAAAACATCCCCACAGCATGATGCTGCCACCACCATGCTTCACTGTAGGGATGGTATTGGCCTTGGTGATGAGCGGTGCCTGGTTTCCTCCAAACATGATGACGCCTGGCGTTAACGCCATGCCAAAGAGTTCAATCTTTGTCTCAGGACCAGAGAATTTTGTTTCTCATGGTCTGAGAGTCCTTCAGGTGCATTTTGGCAAACTCCAGGCGGGCTGCCATGTGCCTTTTACTCAGGAGTGGCTTCCGTCTGGCCACTCTACCATACAGGCCTGATTGGTGGATTGCTGCAGAGATGGTTGTCCTTCTGGAAGGTTCTCCTCTCTCTACAGAGGTACGCTGGAGCTCTGACAGAGTGACCATCGGGTTCTTGGTCACCTCCCTGACTAAGGCCCTTTTCCCCCGATCGCTCAGTTTAGATGGCCGGCCAGCTCTAGGAAGAGTCCTGGTGGTTCCTGAACTTCTTCCATTTATGGATGATGGAGGCCACTGTGCTCATTGGGACCTTCAAAGCAGCAGAAATTTTTCTGTACCCTTCCCTCAGGTTTGTGCCTCGAGACAATCCTGTCTCTGAGGTCTACCCACAATTCCTTTGACTTCATGCTTGGTTTGTGCTCTGACATGCACTGTCAGCTGTGGGACCTTTATATAGACAGGTGTGTGTCTTTCCAAATCAAGTCCAATCAACTGAATTTACGATAGGTGGACTCCAATTAAGCTGTAGAAACATCTCAAGGATGATCAGTGGAAACAGGAATGCACCTGAGCTCAATTTTGAGCTTCATGGCAAAGGCTGTGAATACTTATGTACATGTGATTATCTTAGTTTTTTATTTTTAATTAAATTTGCAAAAATCTCAAAAAACTTTTTTCACATTGACATTATGTGGTGTTGTGTGTAGAATTTTGAGGAAGAAAATGAATTTAATCCAATTTTGGAATAAGGCTGTAACATAACAAAATGTGGAAAAAGTGAAGCGTTGTGAATACTTTCCGGATGCACTGTACATACAGTCATATGTGCAGTGTTGCCGGAGTGCATCAGAACAACACTTCACACTTCCAATTATCATTTGACATTTAAGGTGTGTTGATTGAGTCACAATGCCAACTCATGTACTGAGTAACGTAAGAAATCGTTCCAAATACAAGTTAATGGTAATTGCTGGTGTAGCCTCTGTGGCTAGTCAAAATGCTGAGTACCTAGTAACCTGGAAAACAACTAGCCATAGTGGCTGATGAGCCAAAAAAGGTAATGTTAAGCCCTGCAGAGAACAGTTTAGAAGTGGTTATTCATTAAATGTTCTTTTTTCATTAAAATCTTTTTTTCCATCCTAATATGCTAATTATGGTCCGTTTTATGGAAAGAGCGCTCCAAATCATATAACACTCACAATCACATAACAAATTGATACATTGATTGTAACTGCCCTCCAGAATGACACATACAACTGTTCTGATGCCCCTATCCTACATACCATCCATCTGTGCCTTCCAAAACTGTTTCAAATCACTGTTGGAAAACAAATGTTTTTTACTGTGCCATGGTTAGGGTTGGATTATAAGGTTATGGGAAAGTAGCATAGTTTGGGTCAAAATAATTCATTTGTTAAGGTTTAGGGGACCTTTGTTGTTATATTTGCTTAACTGAGTGGGAAACCGTAACCTAACGACTGATGTTTCCTCATCTCTAGAGAGACCAGTCTCAATTTCCCCATCATTATGGGTGGCACTGCAGCAATCACATCTGTAATGCCCAAATGACTTTAGTTAGTCATTTATGCTAGTACTTTAGCACGTTTTCCTTGCTTCTCTATCCCTGGGTTAATTTTCTTTGTTTCTCTTCTCATCTCCTGGATTCTTCTTGTGTTGTTACAACAGTCTACTAGTCACATTTTTGAGCTAAGAACTAAGCAGCTGTGACAAGGATTGGCTTGGGCTGATTAAAATTAAAGGAAAAGCCTGAATAAGTAAGCAGGCCCAGTTGATTCAGATTTTGTATTAAGATGGCAACAGGAAAAGATCTAAATTACTTTGAACGAGGGTTCCTTGTCAGGGCTCTGATGGAAGGAGCTTCAGTCAATAAGACTGCTTAACTGGCTCGTGTTTCATCAGGAACAGTGACTAAAGTGATGTCTGCATTTAGATCTGTGGGAGAAGGATCAGCAAACACCCTGAGACTGTGAGTGCAGAGGAAGGGGTAAAATAATCAATCACACCTAAAATCAGTTGACTATATATTGTGCATAAATGTTCATTGTTTTATACATGGAGCTCCATTTAGACCCAACTTTACTTGAGAACAGAAACAGCTACAGCTGAAACTATTGGTGTGGTAGGGCTTCTTATCCTTGTTGTATTCTGTACCTGAGGGTGGAGACCTCCAGGTTTCAGGTCTCCCTTCACCAATGTGAGCGGGATATGCTGCCACAGCAGGACCTAAAACCCATTGTCTCAATCAGCTTCTCCATCTTACTTCGCTTGATGGGGCCTAAAGAACAAAAGTTAGAGGTGTTTTGTTTATATCACCTGACAAATTTGCATTTTTCCCATGCTTTTCTGAATGGTTGGAATAAATGATATTCACATGTTACTGCATCAATCAGAGCATGGAATCTATGCAGAATTTGCTTACGTTGTTAACAGCATCGTTTGAGAAAGTGTACAGATCCAGGAGGAAAAAAACGTTTGATTGTAGGTGGTATTGTTTAGTGTGCAGGTCATAATTGTCTGATTCCACATACTTTCATTTTCCTTTAGCAGTTTTTTCTTGTAAATACATTTCCACACAAAATGGTTTGATTGTTATTTTACTAACCCTCATGTTGCATAAGTGACTTAACATTACGATGTGGCTCCTAAACTAAAATGATAGAGAGATACAGACAGACAGCAGATGAGAGAGAGAGAGATAAGAGAGACAGCAGCAGGTAATGGAGAGAAGAGAGAGTAAACCAAATGATTAAATGAACAAAAGATGCCTATCTGGAACACTGGATGATTCAAACCAGTACTCAAAACAAACCTCTATCTGCTATCTGGCCCCAAACCATGAATACAAATTATCAGAGTATCTCTTTAGTTTTTTCGCATGAATGCTTTGGACTGAGCATGTACTGGTAATGAAAGAGAAGTCCTATTAGATGTGAACTTTCCTTTCCTAAGGTAGATGCTGAAGGATGAGGCTTGGTGAACCTTCTGTACACCGCTACTTGTTTGATGGTATTCATCTATTCACTCCTCTTTTGCACATCACAGGATAACATCACTGACTTTAGCTGCTGTTGGTTTTGTGTAAAGAGCACCGTGACATTTATATCACAAGAGGAACAGTCAGTCAACAAAGACGGCAGAGGAAGGTGCAAAGAGGTCTGACAAAGCAAAATGCAGGTGGCATAAATAGTTGACAAACTAAATGCATGCTGGCATAAATATTCACACAAAGTTGACAAACAGGATCAAATGCAGTGTCTGTAAAAACAGAGAAAACTTTTAGAAAGATATTTATGTCAGTAAAGAGTCTTGGGAATGTATTTGTAATTCTCCAATCATGCATTTTTTTCATCAGTATCTCTTTATGACTTGAAGGCTAAGATATGAGAGCTGAAACCCCTCAACATTTTGGAGGATGGGTCTGAAGGAAAGCCATCTCCAGGCCCAGGCCAGAGCCTGCAGGGCTTGCTAATTTCATAAACAGGTTGGTGAGTATTAAAGATTTAAGGTATGTTTATGTTACGGGCCTCAGTGACACAGGCCGCGTTACAAATATATGAGAGTGACCTGTATAAAGCAGGTAAGAAGAGGAAGAATAAACCACCATGCGTCTCGCTCTCTCTCCAGATCACTTCTGTATTTTATTTACAACATATGTCATGCATATCAGTTGAAACTTTACACATTCCTGTTTCCTCAAATTTCAGTTTTCTCTTCCAGTCTAGGCATTCACAATAAACCCATTTTCCACAAAATGTGTTCTTTGTCTCTGTAACCAAGGTACTAAGAACAAATACTCGTTCACATGAGATAACAATATTTATGTTTCACATATTATTCTCCACAGTATATCCTGTTTAACTCTCACTGTTGTTTTAGTGCAAACCTAATACAATGAAATATCAGATTTCCATTACGCTGCTAAATACACTCAAATATTGCAGTATACTGAAATACAGGATGACGGAATCTTATGCTTAAATTGTTAGACAATGTAAAATAACTGTAAAATAAACCATACCAATTCCCTTACATGTTGGCAAAGTACATATTAAGTAAACAGAAATCATTTAAAGTTTGAATCGAGTCCCTTTAGAAAGATATTAACACTATTAATTAGCTTAATTAACGACAGTACCACCCCCTAAAATGGCGCCGCTACGTCCGAACTCCGTCTAAATCAATTAACACTCCACTTGCTTCTCAAGATGTCTAAACTTCTTCCAAACTTCGTAAACACTCGTTAAACATAGACACAAATACATCCCGACCTTATTCAATACATTTGTATGACACATTCACCATTTACTGACCTGTATAAAGCAGGTAAGAAGAGGAAGAATAAACCACCATGCGTCTCGCTCTCTCTCCAGATCACTTCTGCCGGGAGACAGCGGAAACGCCCCTCCCTCAGGAGCCTCCCCACAGCAAGGATGTATACAAAGGTTCCACCTGACCAGATAACACAATACACATTCTCCCCTCTCATTCTCAATGTGCCAAGCAGATACATATCAGCAAAATTACTGGTGGTATATCTTTTGAAAACAATTAAACAAATGTGTACACTTATTATAAATGGTTATAATAATAAAATAATACCAACTCTCTCATTAAATTGTGATCCCTATTACCATGGGTGTCACATTTAGGAAGCACTTTCAGTTAAATTATAAAGCTGTGGAGGCAGAAACAATTCTGACTATTACTCACCTGCCATAGACAGATAATGTAGTTAGCTGGATGTGAACATGGAGACTGTTGGACCTTTTTTTCATGAGCAACAACAAATGTTTGATACCGTTTGTGACTGATTTTGCGTAGACATGGGGTGTAGCTCTTGTTATCTACACATGTTCACTAACCAGGCTCAAAGGCCATTTTCAGTTCATTTTCATTTTGTCATATTGATCATATGTGTGACATAGTTGTCCCATCTAAATCATTTTCACTCTACTGAAGCTGAAGTAGCAGATGCAAGAATGCTTTAACAACTTATGTTTTTTTTTTTGATACACACATCTCAGTAACATTAGAAATGTAGCATACATTTATGCACAAGGACACAATTCACTGTGTTTAGTGTCTGTAGTGTGTCCACAGGAGGCCTTTTTATAAGTTAAGTTCAAAAACAGAAGGATAACTTCCCCATTTTAAACTGCTGCCCAAAAAGATCTGGTCAATTGTTTCAGCCCTCTGGAACCGTATTTCACCTATTGCTGCACAAATCACAGTTGTTGTAAGCAAAACAGAAACCTTG
Organism: Scortum barcoo; assembly: GCA_023238725.1. NCBI lineage: Eukaryota > Metazoa > Chordata > Actinopteri > Centrarchiformes > Terapontidae > Scortum > Scortum barcoo. The sequence goes on along the minus strand of CM041538.1, from coordinate 1,552,571 downwards.
AAGCAGGTTGCATTTTGGCAACAAATCATGCAGCTATAGAAGTAATCATTTGTGTCTCAAAACAAATCCACTGTAAGGCCCCTATTGCACTTAATACTAATACCAGATAATGCCTCCATCACTACATCAAACAACATCAAAAAACAAATCCAAAAATGTGTGGAAACTTGTGGCTTTATTTGTTTGTCCATGTCATGAATAATTCATATAAAATTTTTAGGTTGGCAGACTGGGACACTTTAATTATAATGTTGAAGATTTTCATTTAAAGAAATGTCCGTTAAGTCTATCTATCCCTAAGTAACACAATGGTGTTTGAGTCTATTGGCCCTTTTCCACTAGTACCTACTCGGCTCGGCTCGACTCGACTCAGTTTTTGGTTGTTTTCCATTACAACAGAGTACCACCTCAGCGTGGGTGGGGTCGTCGTGGCAACGCTGGCGGCCGAAACTCCAGCGACGTCATTTGTTATGCGACACAAACACGAAACGACTACGGAGCAATGGAGGCCACCAGACAAAGAAATGTCTGCACCTTGTCGTTGCTCCGCGGGGTTGATTTCTGTGCAGCCATCTCTGATCGTATCGTGTTTGTTGTTATTGCGTTTTAAAAATGGCGCGGATTGACTCTTATGAACGAGTCGCTCTCCCGACGGATCTAGTGACATCAGGCGCTGGCCAATCAAGTGGCCTGACACAATGATGAAATCCTGCAGTATTTGCAGTTTTACGACCCGGTACTGGCAGCAACTTCTGACACAACAGACACACCAGACTCGCGCTTCAACTCACACTTATTTCTGGTCTCTGCAAGCATTGTGAGTAAAGCGTTACTATGGCTGAAACAATAAAGAAAAAATTTGTTACTACAGATGATGAAAATTTAGGCAGAAACAGCAGGAAGGTCCAATAACACACCTCCAATTGCTGCTTATTGCCAGAGGTGCTGCAAAAGGCAAAATATATACATTTTAATCGCACCCGAGCTACAAATAATGGATACCTCTGCTTTATTACATCTTTGGCCATCACTCTTCAAAAATACTTGCAACATTTTGCTTCAAGTTAGCAGCTAAGATCTGAGAACTTGATGACACTGCTAAGAAGAAACTCATGAAAAATCCAAGTTTAATTTATCAGGAATGATCCTTTAATGTTATTACTTACACACACAAGGTCTGTTGATACTGCAGTACATACTGACACGCAGGCAGCCAGAGACAATGCACCAACAGACCTGCCAAATCATCCCATACATTCATATTGTATCCATGGGGATATTTTATGCACAGAACAATGACTGCTTGAATGAATTTAATTGGTATTTAAAAAGTTATGTTATGCACAACTCATTTTGACACTTTTGACAGAGTTGGCAAAAATCAATACCTTCCTGCATCAGTTGTTTAGATCAGATATGTTAGTCCTTTGAATGTCTTGAATCTACATCAAAGGCACTGAGAAAAAAAGTTCATATAAAAAGGAGAAAAGGAACAAAATATGTGAAAAGACTTTTGCATAAATGTCAATTTTGAGAACAGATTTAACAGAAAAGACAGAGATTCTCTGACAGCAAGTCCACAGCTGAGGAGCCCTGACCATTAAACTCCACTAACCTTTAGTTATTAGCTGGATTTTGGAACAACCAAGAGTTCCCTGTTCAAAGATAACAGTTTCAATTTATGTGGAAATATAGCAGACTTAATGGAAAGGTTAATATAGGAGTCAACAGTGATTTGATGAAGGAGCTGTACCGCTTAATGAAAGCTGTTTGATGATTTCCTCCTAATTTCAACAAATTTTGGTTTCATCAAGCTCTTAATGTAGAATAAAGTCTTAATTATTTCACCATCTAAACATCAAGCAAGTTTCTTCACTAATTTATAGTAAGTGCACGTCAGTCCACTGTTCTCAGCTGCTCTTCGTAGTTTGCTTAGCTTATTAAAATGTTTTTAAATGGAAAGGGAATTACCCAGAGCCTCCTCTGTGGATTCAGTGTTATGTGGAGCCCCTGCCCTCACAAAATCAATAGTCACATAACTTCTTAAAATTAGTGAGGATTATACTTAAGTCAATAGTTTGTACACTATGTGATTTAACATAAGTAGTAGTGGTGGGAAAAATGAGTACTTGGTGATGTGTCTATTTCTATCCATCACTCAAAGTAAACTAAAATGAGCAAACTTCCAAGAAATATCTTATCATGAATGCAGACAAGAGCAGCTGGTGTCCATTGGTTAATAAGAAGAATCAGAAGAAGAAGACCCTTTATTTGTCCCTCAATGAGTAAATTTACATTTACACTCCGTTTTTACATTTTTACATATACATATAGGAATACACACACATGCACATGCAAACTGTTGGAGAGATGCCAGAGTGAGGGGGCTGCCCCTTGAAGAAGTGCCCCGAGCAGGAATGGGGTTCAGTGCCTTGCTCAAGGGCACCTTGGCAATGCTCGGGAGGTGAACTGGCAGCTCTCCAGCTACTAGTCCACCTGCATGAAGACTGGTCCACTGGTGGGGGACTTGACCCGACAGCAACCCTCTGGTTCCCAAGCCAAGTCCCCACGGACTGTGCTACTGCCACTCCCAATAGCTAACTAACTCACTCCTCAAGCCTAATAAATAGTCAGTAACAGTATATTTTTGAGATACAAGACTTAAAATCTTTTTTTTGATAAAGCGTATAGTTAGGGTGGGCACAGGCTCGCCCTTAGTTATGCTGCTATAGGCTTAGACTGCCAGGGGGGCTCCCATGATGCACTGGGCACCTCTCCCTATTCCTCTGTCTCTGCTTCTTCTTCTCTCTGCTTCCTCTTCTCTTATTTCAAAGCCAAAGTCAAAGTCTGCATTTTTGTTAATTTGGCGGCATGTGCAGGACATGCTGAGGATTGAAAGTATGTTTCTGTAAGACATGGCATAAAAAAAAGATAAAACAAAGACAAAATCACAGACAGTGCAAATTGATATGGTAGTAGTGCAAACTGGAGTCAGCTTATAAACTGGTTAAAGTGTTAAAGTGGTTCAATGTGAATACTCTTATGTCCTGTAAAGTGCATGTTACTGCCGGAGCCCCGGTCCTCTTTGTTCTCTCCAGTCTTGCAGGTTCCTCACTGATTCTGGTTGTGGTCCATCTGTCTGAGGTTCACTGGCCTGGTGGGGACATGATCTGTGTCTGTGCTGTGGAGAGAAGGTCGAGTGGCCCAGAGCTCCATATGAGCTCCATATGAACACATCTGCATCAAGTGCAGGTTTTTTTATCAATAGTTTAATTACAGCCTACTTTAAAAGACTTGGGGTACAAAGCCTGACACCAGAGACAGATTAATAATATGCAGCAGCGATGTGCCAATAAATGGGAAAACTTCCTTAAGCAGCGTAGTTGGGATGGGGTCTAGGAGACAAGTTGTTGCTTTCGATGCTGAAACTAACGAGGATAATTCGGGAAGGCCAATTGGAATAAAACTGTCTAAGCAATTGTCAGGTTTTAATGTATCTGCTCCTAAATTTCCTGAGTCTGAAGGATCGGAGTCTAACGAGGGCAGATCCTGACAAATTTTGTCCCTAATATTCAAAATCTTGTCATTAAAGAAGCTCATGAAATCATTACTACTTAAACTTAAGGGGATGCAGGGTTCAATAGAGCTATGGCTCTGTGCAATCAGCCTGGCTACAGTGCTGAAATAGAAACCTAGGGCAGTTCTTATTTTTCTCTATTAATTCTGAACTAGTAGGCTGCTCTGGCATTACACAGGGCTTTCCTATACGTTTTGAGACTCTCTTTCCAGGCTAGGCGAGAGTCCTCCTCTTTGGTGGAGCGCCATATCCTTTCCAATTGTCGTGTTATTTGTTTTAACTTGCGAGTTGCAGAGTTAAAACCATGGTGCCAATCTCTTTTGTTTTATGATCTTTCTTTTTAGGGGCGCAACAGAGTCCAGAGTGCCTCTGAGTGAGTCCATGGTGTTACTAACAAGTTGGTCAATTTGGGGGGAGCTCAAATAAACATGAGAGTCGTCAGAGATACTAGGAAATCTTACTGACTTTAATGCTGTCGGAATTGCTTCCTTAAATTTAGTCCTAGTACAATGGGGTAACCATCTAGCGAACACGAATTTTTCTAGTGGTAAATAGTCCTGTAATAGGAATTCAAATGATACTAAGTAGTGATCTGATAATATCAAATCAAGGGTGTGATTGTGACAGTGAGTTGGAGAATTTACCCTCTGAGAAAACCCAATGGAGTCCAATAATGAGATGAATGCTGTGCTAAGACTGTCACTATCCATGTCCACATGAATATTAAAATCACCTACAATAATTACTTTGTAATTTTTATGGACTAAATTTGACAAAAACTTCATTCAGATAAAAATTCAGAGTATGGGCCTGGGGGGCGGTACACACACACAGCAACTAATGCTGGCTTTGTGCTCCTCCAGGCTGGAAGATGAAAGAGTAATAATAAGGCTTTCAAATGAGCTGTAGCCCTCTTTAGGCCAAGAATTTATTAATAGGGCTGAATTAAAAATGGCTGCAACTCCACCTCCTCGTCCAGTGTCTCGAGGAACATGAACGTTAGAATGACTCGGTGGAGTGGATTCATTTAGGCTAACATATTCTTCCTGACCTAGCCAGGTCTCAGTAAGGCAGAAAAGGTCTATATCAGAGTCTGATATCAAATTATTTATCAGAACAGCCTTAGAGGCCAGAGATCTGATGTTTAAGAGGCCACACTTAATTTTCTTACTGGTGCTGTTGCTGAGTTGCTACAGCAGTTGTGTTCAATTTTTATTAGATTTTTCTGAATAACTCCCCTTTTTGGTTTTAAGAGTTTAAATGGTCACTGGGCAGACACAGTTTCTATTCTATATTGGGTGTGCAGCTGCTCTAATGGAGGCGCAGAGAAGCGTGTAAGACTGCAACTCTGCTTACTGGTCCCAACTCTGGTATGTCATGAATTAGGACTAATAAAACTTTCTATATTTCTAGACAGGAGAGCGGCTCCAGCCAAAGTGGGATGGATACCATCTCTCCTAATCAGGCCAGATCTCCCCCAAAAAGGCTGCCAATTATTAATAAAGCCCACGCCGTTTGCCGGACACCACCTCGTTAACCACCGGTGGAATGACGTCATGCGGCAGTGGCTCAGGTGGTTTTATGCTGTGACATTTTCTTATAACAGAATGCCAAAGTCTTGTCAATGTGGCATCTCCAACGAAAGTTTTTCTTTCTGACAAAATAAATGTCAAGCTGTCTGACTAGCAAAAGGAACTGAAGAAAGAAGATGAGGGGAAACAACTCCTTTCAGAAGAACAATGAGCAATTGTTTTGTTCTGGAGTTTGATGCAGCACTTAGATTCAGCTGGAACAGACAGTAACATTGAGCAGCTTACTATCCTCTGAGAGTTATCTGTATGTGAGAAAATGTCAGCTAAGTTATACAAGAAATGTAAGAAATGGACAATCAACAGGAAACTGTAATGGTACTGGTAACAACAAAGACACAGGACACTAGGAGAGGTTTAAAGTAATAAAGTCTTGGAAAGCAAGCAGTCATACACAGGAGATCAGCCCTAAAAGAGTATCAGGCAGGGAAAAGGCAGAAACCCAAAAACTGGGAGACGTCAACAAGATTAAAAAAACAGGGAAAACTAACGTGAGAGAGGATGCTGGAAAGTGATGAACACACAGGGTGGAACAAAGACAGTCTGGCAAAGGAGCAGAGGAAACAAGGGACTGAATGACAGGGAGGCTGATGGCACTAATCAGGGACAGGTGACTGAGGGAACCAGGTGGATATAATGAACAAGGCAGGACAGGACAGGAACTGAAAAGACAGGAGAGAGGTTAGTAAAATTAGAAAAACATGCTCACCTCAGTTTCAGCAACAGGGAGCAAAGCAGCAGTTACTTCTGACAGAGCTGATGTGCAATAAGGTAACAATGCTCTTGAGCTGTCATGAAAGCCATCTTGTTGTTATTACTAACAGCAGCAAAGAAAGCAATATTTGTAAGAGGTACATCCTTTTCCTACTATGAATTGCATCTGGTCTCATCCCAAGAACTGCTATCAGGGGCTCCCTTACCGATTCAATGTCAAGTGGTGAAAATTGATTTCCAAAAGTTATCGAACAGCAGGCATTGCCAGAATATATGGTTGACCGTAAGTGGTTAACCATGGTCTCTCATGGTCTCACATTCCCTCCAACATCTACTTGAATGATTTAAATTCATCTTTGCCACAATTTTTGGTGTTCTGAAAAATGTGTTTTCCTTTTCCATATCCTTTTGTAATTCTTTGTTCCACTTTTCCCTCACATAATAGGTATTGTCCTTTGCCACTGAAGCTTGGGATGGTAGTTATTTTTATCTTATTCCATGTTTTCCATCCTGAATTTTTAATAAACATTGTTATTATATATTATAGATATCTAAAAATCTCTTCTTAATTGTTCAAGTGATTGGAAATTGTGATTGCTGAATAACTGATGCACAAAAGAAAAAGGTCATGTACATGACATAGTGACAATCTTAGTAAATATGACTCAAAGCAATTTTCATATAGGTTAACAACTTCAGCTTGAATGTAACTGATGCAACTGTGCTTCATTTTCACTGACACTTTTATTTAATGTTCTTGTTGAAAGTAGCAGAAAACACACAAAATGGTAAATAAAAATTCATTAGAATACAGGAAATGAAGAAGTCAAAATGTCATGGGGGAGGACCCCCACTCCCCTAGCTTTATATGTATCCCCCCCTGGGCTCCTTGCCAGCAGCCCTTCATTTTCCCACATTCAAAACCGCAGCCCTTCCTGTGAGGCTGTTGCGGCTGATGATCTAGTGGAATATCTGATCCGGCAAGTTGTTTTCTGGGTTTTATTGTTTTGTAGTGTCCAGGCCTGCTGCCCTCCCACTATGCTGATGTTAATATGCTGGCTTTTAGTTTTGCACTGACATGTGAAAAAGATGATTTTAGCATTTCTGTTGTATAAATTACCCACTTAACATACTTCAAGTAGTTGACCGTTCCACAGACTACTAGTGTATGAGGCCCAGAATCAAACCCCTCCCTGCAGTTCACCTACGTCTGTATGATGCAGTTAACGCAGTTAACGTGGCCCTCCACTTGATCCTCCAGCACTTAAACTCCTCAGGAATTTAAACTCCAGCCCACCACCCCCATCATCCTGTGTGACTCCCCAGTTAACATGATGGGTTCCTTCAACTTCACCAGGACCTCCACCAAGAGCTGAACATCAGCTCCCTCAGGGAAGCCCAGCAGGAGATGTACTTCCTGCAGCAGCTGAAGAGGTTCAACCTGCCAAAGATGATGATGGTGCACTTCTACACTGCCATCACTGATGGAGGAGGTGAGGATGACCTCCATCACCATCAGGTATGTTGCTGCCACTGCCAAGGAAAAAAAGCAGACTGCAGTATATCCTCACTCTGCTGAGAAGACGACCATTCCTCCAGGACCTGTAGATGTCCAGCAGTTAACATTATGGCCGACCTTGTTGGCAATTAACCCTATTCTGATTCTAAAACATCAGATCTGAAAGCTGAGTTTTAATGACTTTATCCTACTCAAGGTATTGATCGTTGTGGTGTAAACGCTGATGATGTAACTCAGAGGGAGCTCATGGGTCCTCCAGACACCTTCTGTAATCATTTTTAAAGTCTGTCAGCACAAGACAGATGAGTGTTCTTCTAATGAGTTCACCCTTATATTTTGTCTAACCCGTACTTTGCCATATTGTGGGGTAAAGCTGCTTTCTGTCTTGTAACTTATACTTTTAATTATTGACTTTGTAAGGCCATCAGGGCAGTTTTGTCTAAATCCAAACTGAATTCCACATGCTCCTGTGGTTCTTGAATGTAGATGAAGTACAATAAATACATGAACCTATTCAGACGTTTTATCCAATTTTAGTGAGAAGCAAGACCTACCAACGTGCTCCCATTCTGGCTAAGTGAAAACATTTTATCAGTTAATTTCTTGCATTCATTTCCATTTTCATTTTGTGCAGATCCAATTATAACATTTTATGAACTGACATACAATAAATTAACAAAATGCTGGGAATTCTTTCCAATTCACTCAACGTTAACACAAATATAGTCTCATTGCTAAAAGGTTAAATGAGGATTTGTTATTCAGTTTCTGCAGTTGGTGCACTCCTAACTAAGCAGAGAGGGAAAGGGAAGTTCAGCACCATGGATAGTGACTTGGTTTTCCCACTAGTCCTTGTTTTTTAAACCATTTCCTCTGTCATGAACCTATTACGACTGACTGGAGTAAAACACAACTAGGTCTTGCTAAGCCTTGATTTCAAAGCTATTTATCTTAACTATTTTCTCTTTCAAGTTTACTCTTTTCTTGGTTTCAGGGTCAACTGTTTTCATTTTTTCAAGGTTTTCAATTAAAGTAGCTCAATGGAACTTTTCATTTTCTGTTGATTTTGACAACCACTGTGAACTTGTTTCACTTAAGGTTAGCTTACATGTTCCCTCCACTTCACTCTCCACTGCAAGAAGACTACTTGAACAGGAGGAGAGCAGGTAGCAGCTCTGGAGACGGACCTTCAGTTAGAGGTTGAAGAAACTTAAATTAAGTCAGAGCAAACCCCAGAGCTGTTGCATCGAACTTTGCAGAAGAAATCTGCTCTGATGACAGGCGTGAGGAATAACTGTTAGAAACGGCCAATCTTCTCACTGTTGGTCTCAGTTGCTTATGTAGATCATACAGAGGCATCTGTGTTAAACTGAAACTGTTTCATAACCAGTTCAAAACTCCCCAGGCTGCTTTTAAAGAAATGTATGTTAATTCACTATCTACAGCGAATGATGCAACACAAAGGTGACTGAACCTAGAGCCCACTGCAGTATTTACAATATTATGACAAGAAAAATGCACCAATACAGCAGGTCATAAAGAAAATGTTTCTATCAGCAGTTCTTTTTGAACAAAATGAACAAAAGAAGAATCACAATTAACAAAATAAATATGCTTTTCTCCTGTTTTACTCCACAAACTTTAACTTTGTCAGTAGTATGTTTTTTTTCTACCACCTACTGGATCAATAAACACAGAGTTAAGTTGTTAAAAGAGAAGCAGAGAAGAGGCTCTGGTTTTAGACACTGTTTCTCTTCACTGATGGCCTCACTCCACTCTGAGATAACTAAAACTAAAGGTTCAGTTTAAAGGTGGTATCAAACTTTTTTCTATCCTTAAAATGAGCAGGAAACCAACAGCATGTGATTTCAAGACATTTTTAGAACTAATTAGATTAGAAGATTATTATTATGCTGAATTATGTCTTTCTATTTGTTGTTATATGAACAGCTTTATATTGCTCTGTTTGTAACCTGGGTTACATTCTCATTGCTAAAAATTGATTTAGCTGGCTAAAATGACAATGACACTGTCAGATAATCACAGCCAGCTAGCACAATAACCTTCACTCTGTGTGGTGGTTGAAAGCTCTCTGGCTCCGGACACTCACTGATTGGGTAGTTGTCATGATATCAGCCTCCATCATCAGAGCTACGTGGATCTACATGGAAGGTGAGTGACGGCAGGTCAGTTTGATCTGTACTGAACATGATGGCTTTGTTTATCATCTCTGCTGTCACAAAGAGCTCAGAAATAACAGAGCAGAATAATTATGCCACTGAGACCGCTTTCATTCATGTCCTGATATAAAAGGTTTTACCATGGATGAAACACTTTATTACATTTGGCTATGGCAAACATTACAGCTTCATAAGTCTCTGTGGCAAAGCGTTGTTTATAATGGAGAAAGTTTCTGATGGCAAGCAAGTCCTCATGCTCATCTGAGCATAACTAAATGAGTCTGTCTATATTTCTCTTATTTCTTTATGTGTTCTTAGTGAGGAACCAGAGACCATCAGAGAAAACAGACAGGTCCCTCATGCATCTGTTACCTGTACTGAATCACCAGGTGTGATCTCACCTTAAAAGACAGACTGTAGGAATATCAGCCATACTACTGATTATACAGCTTGTAGAAAAATAATACGCTTCTTACCATCTGCGTAGTGCATGTGTGTGTGTGTTAATGTGTGTATTTACAATTGTGCACACTATATCCAGTTCATACACTCAAAAATAAGCATATTTAAGTACATACACACACGCACAAACACGCACACGTGAGTGCCACACAGAGAAATATCCCCAAATTCCCAAAGAGACATTTTCACACATTCATATTCAGCAGAGGAGGAAATGATCAGGCTGTGGAAATGTCAGAATCAATCAGCCAATCCTGGACGAGAACAGAAACCCCCATGGTTTGTGAGGCTCACAAGAATGAGTGTGTGTGTGTGTGTGTGAGATAGAGGGAGAGAAACTGAGAAAAATAATTGCCTCAGCATAGTTGAAATGATTTTTTTCCCCAGAAAATCACATATAAAGAGAGAGATTGTAATTACCTTTACTGATTTTGAAAGTAAGAGAGAGAGGTGACGTAAGAAAGAAAGACAGAATATAATACCAAGGCCCCCTACTGTAGGTCTGTCTCTCTGTTCTGTAGTATTCTACTGCCCTCCACTGGCCTGAACCTGTCTAGACACCCGCCATAAAGCCCAAATCAAGGTGTGACATTACACAGATGGGTGACAAAAAAAATGAAGTGTGGTAAGTTATTGTTTCACCATGATCCTCCAGAACTGCTACATTGACTCTCACATTTGGTGTTTTAATGAGAGTGCTGACACAGTGCTGGTTTGATCTGACTGTGATGGACGGAGCATGTGATTCATATTATTCTTATTCCTGAACTGAAACATCTCTTGTGCCCTGTGGATGGGGCACTGTCATCGTCAAAGAGGTCAGTCCTGTGGAAATAGAAATGTTGGTGATCACTCAGAATAACTTGCTACTTAGTGATAGTGACTCTTCTTTAAAAAATAACTTATTGTTACATTGAAACTGAAAATGACTTTTCCCCCCAACCTTTTTTTTCCCTCAATTATTGTATGTTTTGTAACACTGAACACTTTACATTTTTTCTGAATGTACATCTGAAATGTATTTAATATTTAACATTTAATAAGCTGTGCCTGTGCAACATATGCACTTCAGCCATGATCCACAATGCTCTGATTTACCACACCACTCCTGACCCCAAGATGTCTCTTTCCAAACCTTAAACAAAATGATCCAGATCTATTCATTTCTACACGTCCAGACATATATATGGAAGCATTTTATTTTCAAATAGATAACAGACTGTGATGTCTCGTCAGATCTGTTAAGTTTATGTCTGTCTTGTGTTCTGTTTCCTGTTCTGGCTTGTCTTTTATTTTGAAATCCCTAACTTTCCTCTCGTTTCAGGTCCCTTGACTTCCTCCCTTTGTGTGTGTTCCCGCCTGTTGTGATTGTCTGCCCCGCCCTGATTGTTTCCACCTGTTCCCCATTACCTCATGTGTATATATTGTCTGCGTTTTCCCTGTCTTGTTGCCAGACTGTCATTTGTCTACAGAGAGAGCTAGTGTAGCCTCTTGATTGATTGAAGGATTGATTGATCTTGCCATTTCTTCACAAGAACAACCAAGACATTCAAGTCTGTTTTTGTGAAAATCTTTTATTAAAACCTTAAAACCACCTCTGTCGAGTTTGTCCTGCATTTGGGTCTGCCCGTCTTTGTGCCTGCGTAACACAGCCCTGTTAGGTGGTAACTAAAACACAATATAAGCTATTTGTTTATTAATACTTGTAATGAACTTTAGAGATATATTTCAGACTGACATGTTAGATATTTATCTACTCTTTGTGTAGCTTGATATTTTACTGGTCTTATTTCTGTGTTGAGTAATGTTACCTGTGTGGTCATCTAGTCTAAGTTCAGTCTTCTCAGTCTGTCCTGATCCAGCCTAACTCTGGCTCTCTGTCTCGCCACGACATCAGGACTACAGATGTGGTGTTCTGATAAAAGATAAGACCAGTCTATCCTGTTGTCCTGCTCTTCTCAACTCTGTGCCATTCAGGCCCAATATGTGCACTGCAGATTTTGTTGTGCACTACATTTTAGAGTGGCTGCCTGGTTTTGCATCATTGTACTCTTCTTTATATATCAACAAAGGTGAGCCACCATGATGTGCTGGATACACTTAAATATGAATATGAATATGACACATTTAAACTTAAAGAAAGGAAGCTTCTTAGGGGAGGTGGAACCATTTTTACGCCGTTCATGTAAATGCAGAAGTGCCATTGCTTTCTCAAAGCTTTATTTGACTAGAAGATGCTGGTGTCCTAATGGGACACTGCCATGCTTCATTCCCATCCTAATGATGCACCAAACTGGTCCTCAAGTGATCTAAATGGCCCTTTAACCAGCCTCTGTGGTAAGCTCAAGTGCTACTGTGGTGTGAGTTTAGCTTAAAAATGAGCCCCAAGCACCGCTCTTGTAGGAGATACCATATTTTTATTTCCACCTCTGTTAAGACCAGTCCCATATGATGGACACATTACATTTCATGTCTCCACCAGCCAATCTGACAAAGAAATTACACACATGCGCTAGATGCTGGCAGAGTAACAAACAGTTTTACATTTTAGCCACCAAACAGGAGGAAATCCATGTGGAAAAGATAAACTAACAAACAGGCAAAGAAGATATCGCAGAATCCTCAAAACAGTCTTCAGTAGGTGCCCTCACTGTCTCCAGACATCTTCTGGATCTTCTGTTCATATATCTCTTGTCCATCTTCATTACCACTGTACATTTTTATTAACATAATGAGGAATTGTTCATTAATCTGGCAAGGTGCAGAAATGTTGATAGTAAACAAATACACATTGTATTTGTCTTGTTCTCCACCAAGATATCTGAGCTTACAATACAATATCCACCTGTAGCAACTAAAGCAGTACTGAATGTTTAATGGCTCTGTGTAGGCACAAACAGCACAACAGCATCTCATCCTTTCATCCTCATCCTTAACTATGAGAAATAAATGATGCAGTTTCAGATGCTTTGTTTGAGAAAACATAACCACATGAATCCTTTTCATTTTTATAGAATTTTCCTCAAAAACTTAATTGTGTTTTATGATAATAATAATACAATAAGCTTTATTTATACAGAACTTTCCAAAGTGCTTTATATGGTAGCCTCTCAAGGATCAGGTTAGTTCACACTGATTAGTTGTGTGAATCGCTGTGTTTACTGCTGACAAAGATGTTTACATTAAACAAGCTCCTCATGTGGTGATCAGAGATAAATATAGTGAAAAAACAAAGGAGCTGCTTCTTACAAGCCATACGTCTCCCAAGATCATTAAAGTTAAACAGTTATTGATCACCAAAATCATTATGCATCATCCTCTGGAGACCATAATGTCCACAGGAAATGTCATGGCAACCTGTCCAGTATAGATTTAACACTGAGCTGCACTGAACTGAGTTATTGGATGGAGAGTCGGATCTATCAACTGTACAACAACCTCTCTTTATGCCTGAGTCCATTGTTGATTAAGGCACTGAATAAACATGATCCATGAGTACCATGACATACAGCATGTTGTCACAGTCAGGCCTAGCTGCTTTGAGCTGGTCCTGGCCATGTGATCTGTATCTTATCGGCACGCATTTCGTACCATCCACTCTCACATGGTCAAACACATGCTGCACAACTCTTCAGTCAGCAATCAGAGCTTTAGCAATGAAAAGTCCACAGGTGAGCTTTGAAGCAATGGATGCCAACAGAGGAGAGAGAGGCAGAGCCAGATGAGTGAGAGTAAGAGGAGGAGGACAAGAGGAAGACCAGGACCAGAGAGAGCCACACAGTAATCTCTGAGGAGGTTCAGCCACCGTGCTCGACCATGTGCTGACTTCTTCTGCAGCCATGGAAGATGCATGTGCAGGAATATCTGGAGAAGCTTGTCAGGGCTGGTTTACCGTGTTAGGTGACACTTACCCTGCTGCAGGGAGAACACTGAGATGTTGATGCGGTTCTGTGGTCAGACTGACACAGAAGAACTCTTTTTCTTTTTCTTTACAATTTATGAAGAAGGCTTGTTTTCTTTTTTTCTATTGTTTGTTCTGTCTGAAGAACACTTTACAATCCACCTGTGTTTGCTGAGATGTAAACAGTACTTCAGGATCAAATAGATCTGTTCTTTTATTTGTCCTTTATATCTGACTATGAAAACTGCTGTATGTACAGCAGCATATCATAGTGTTTGTGTTTGGAGTTTTAATAAAATGAACGATGCTTTTGAAAAACATGAGTAAGCAACTGAGAAAAACAGTCAAATAACAAATGAACAAATGGACAAAAATGTTGACAAATTTTTAATATTCCAAAGAATTTACTGGTCACATACACGACATGTTTGTGTAAGACACTTGTCACCAACATTACAGACTTTTACTATTTAAGCTGGTTTAAAATTCAATCAGTCAAATAGCCTTTACAATAGCTATTATCATTTTTAAAAAGCAGATATAACAGAATTTCATAATTTAAAGTTAAACCAGCAGAAGCAAAGCATGATGGTACTGTTTGTAATGACAAATAAGGAGAAACAGCAAACAACTGGTCTGTAACTAGGCAGATTACATAACCCATCCCTTTGTCTCCAGGTTTGTTATATATTTATTTTTTACTCATTTCTTGTTGTCATCAACTCACTCACACATTTCTGCAAGTATTATGCGTATATGTTTACTGATATTGTGTAATACTTATATAACACATACGGTGAGGTGTGTGTGTGTGCTGGCTGTGTGTATGATGGGGGGGGCTCTGTCAGCCTGCATGAAGAAGCTTGAACACTGGCAGCTTTGTGTTTCAGCAGTGTATCAGTATTTATGCAGTGGGACTGGGAGTGCTGTGGCAGACAATAATACAGGCAACATGCAGAGCAGGCTGCCTCGAGTCAGTTGTCTGCTTTGTAATCTTCTTCTAGCTGTGTACATGATGCACTTGTGACTGGATGCTTTCTGCAATCAGACTCCATGTTGTGCCTCGTATGAAAAGGCTGCTGGCTCCACATGTAAGTTATTAAGCAAAGATTTATTTGTATAGAGCCTTTCATAACAAACCTTGCAGAGTCTTTCACAACAAAAGCATTAAGTATCCAACAAACAGGATAGCAACAAATACAAGATGCAACCTTGTCGTGACACAGAAGCATGGATTCATTTCTCCTCCCAGTCAAAGGATAAAATATGTCTGATCTCATGCACGCTTCGTTATTCATTGAACATCTATTATAAAGATGAGTATATAGCATGGGCCACCTCTGAAGATCATGGACTGCATAAAACTTTACTAAAAAGTAGTAACATGACCCCAAGTCATATCATGACACCATAAAAACAGGCCATTTATTCACAACAACCAAACAACATGGAGAAATATGGGAAAGAAGATAGAAGTGTAGAGAATATATACTGGCACTTCTTCCATGTGTTTACTTGAAATAGAATGATATAATACCAAGTTTTTAACAAGTACCTTAAAGTGAAACTTCAGCTGTGCTGTCTTTTTAATTGTATTCAGTGGCCAACATGAATAGAATGAAATGATGTTTTGAAAAAATGTCAAAAATTTGAGATCCATGCAGATTTTAGGCTCAAAGTGATGATCAACTTCATTGACCTATTATGATTTCATCTTTTCAGAGTCAAAAATAATTTAAAAAATGCCCAAAATATAGAAAATGATTTCAGCTTTCTCGTTGCACTGGTCTGACCAGCAGCTGTTAAAAATATCATCATATTTTTATAATGGTCCATGAACAGAGTTGGTCCACTGTCCTTTTTTTCTCTCTTACTGCCTCTGTTTTCATCCCATCAGGTCAAAGCAGGATAAACCAGACCCTGACCTTAAACAAACAAGCACCAGCACGCACAGCCCCCCTATAAAAGAGCGAGGCACTGAGCAGGCTGCAGGAGTCATGACGGAGAGCGGAGGGGCTCTGGAGCGCCTGAGGTGAGTGGAGCGGGCCTGTGCATGAGGGAGGCTGCAGCACAGTATGAAAAGATCTGTCTGGATAGAGCTACTTGTTCTTAGCATTAAGTCTTTGGAATATAGAGCAACATGCCTGGCTGAAAACAATTTTCTACCTGAGTATTATATTTACATTTATATTTTTTTTTATATTTTTGATGACAAGCTTGTTAGTTCTTATGGTTGCTTTAATGATGAAAGGAATGTGTCATAGCCGGGGATATTAAATTTGACTAAGTTTACAGGAACACTAGATGGAGGCTCCCTGACCCCCTGCACCACTGTTACTGCTGCTACTGCTGTTATTTCTACTAATACTAGCTCTAGCTGTTAATCCTGCTGCTACTAAGATGTAGCAGGCTTCTAATTCAATTATCCATATGAATTTGTTTTTTATCATTTATACGGAGCATATTAATTAATTTATAAATTGATACAGCATAATTATGGATAAATATACAATATAATAAACAAATCTGAATAAAATATTAAAGAGCAAACATAGAAAAGTTATGGAATAGACAGAAAATCTACTCTATGCTTTAATTTGAGTACAAACAAGCTTAAAAAACGTGCAACAGTGGTATTGTGCTTGTTCTCTCATGCATGCACTACAAAAGTGACAAGGGGCCCACACTGTTGAATCGAAGGGACAAAGAAACCACTATGATCTGCACTAAGACAAATCAGAAGCTCTTAATGAAAGAGACATCATGTTCCTGCGTATTGATTAGAAACTGTCAAGTAGATTTTCTGCTCTGCCTCTACAACAGGACTTCTCTCCCACTGAAAAAAAACATCAGTCACAAATCCCCAAAAGTGATACATTAATGTTGGAGTGACAAAACCCTCTGGCAGGTGGAGGAGTTATGAGTTATGACTGGAGGAAGTAGTGTGATGTTATTACAGAGCCATAGAAGGACAAGCTTTCTTTTACACACAACCACCATCCTTTCCTAACCTTAGGCGAGTGGTTGTTATTGTAGCCATGATGATGAAGATGATGAATGTGAGTTACGTACATATTGTAACTTACACCATGATCTTTCCCTGAACTTAACAGTTAACCTTAACTTTAAAACAGACATAGGTCTCAACAGTGTGACATCCTTCTTATGGGGGCATCACATCAGAAAACTCTTCTGTCTTTCTCCATGCAGGCATGGACACATAACATATTTGGAGGACTTGTTTTCTACAACACACAGCCCAAAAGATTCCCACATTTTGTTTTTTTAAACTTCACTTTATGAGCTATGACTGTGATTATTTCTTCATTTAGAGGTTAAAACCCTCTCTCATACATTTTTTTTCTTACTGATTTTTGTCCATGCTGTCCTCCCCTCCAGGAGGTGTTGTTTCCCCTGCTGTACATCACACCGTCAGTTGTGGCCTCTGTCCCTCTGTACTGGAGTCAAAGCCATGACTGCCTTTAAAGGCATCTGGACTCAGGAGTTCTGGCGCTGTGTGGGGGCCGAGTTCTTTGCCATGCTGCTCTTTGTCCTGCTCAGTCTCGGGTCAACCATCAACTGGGGGGCTGTTGAGGAGGATCCCTGCCCCCCTGACCTTGTGCTCATCTCGCTCTGTTTCGGCCTGAGTATTGCCACCATGGTGCAGTGCTTCGTCCACATTAGCGGCGCTCATATCAACCCAGCAGTCACAGCAGCTATGGTGGTGACCAGGAAGCTCAGCCTGGCTAAAGCTGTCTTCTACCTGCTGGCCCAGTGTGTAGGAGCCATAGTGGGGGCCGCCATCCTGTTTGGCATCACCCCAGCCTCTGTTCGGGGTGGAATGGGAGTCACTACGGTTAGTCTTTATTTTTGAAAAGGATTTAATCACAATGAACTGTTATGCTACTATACTGCTTCTTTCATAGTGATTTTGTTATTATTATTCATTCCTCTCTTATCCTCACTTATCATAATACCTATACTTTCTCAATATAAATAATACAACTATAATTACTAGGAGGAGACACAGTTAAAAAAAAAGGTATTACAGTTTTTCTCAATTGTTTACACAGTTTGAAACCATGGCTAATTTTCTTAAAACCTTAAACACAAATACAAAAGCTCACCTAATCTCCACAAATCTCTTGTAGAAACAAACACTGCATTCAGACAGTGTTGGGTCTTCTCAAAATGAAATGCTTCAAAGCTCACCTGTGGACTTTTCATTGCTAAAGCTCTGATTGCTGACTGAAGAGTTGTGCAGCATGTGTTTGACCATGTGGGAGTCAGAGTGGATGGTAGGAAACTTAAGTTAAGCACTTTGAATGGCAGTGTGTTCAGTGTGAACACGAGAGGGAGGGCTCGGTCAAATGTAGAGAGGAGTGTGTCGTGTTTTGAAAAAAAGGTACATGTACATGTGCTTGTATGTTAGTAGAACTGGTTGAGTGTACATGAGGTACAGGTTGTGGTCATTGTGTCTCAAGTCCCAGTGATAGCATGCAAACAACTGAGGAAAACTGTGATGGTTTAACTTCTCTTTCATCAAACCTCAACAGAGATCACAAGATTAAGTCTACACTGTAATATAAATAGATATACCAATAGATCATTTAAAAAAGTTACTACACTACTCAAACACTGGTGGTAGGTACAAATACTTACACTTATGTGTGCTTTGTGTTCTTTTATTATAACATCCATTTTAAGGCTCTAATTTATAGTAAGTGTACCAGTTAAAGAGTGGAGTTAATTGACCTTTCAGCTTGTTGGATAATTTTTTGTCTTAATGTTGTGGTTATAGTGTATATTTTGCCTTGGTCTTGGACTTGGTCTGGCTGAATCAGATTGACTGTAACGTGTATTGAAGACATATTTCTATGCTACTGTTTCCAATACAGGTAAATACAAGGATCTCTGTGGGAAATGCCCTGGTTGTAGAACTCTTCATCACCTTTCAACTGGTCTTCACTGTGTTTGCAATTCTGTGACCACAAACGTAATGACCTGAAGGGTTCATCTGCTTTGGCTATCGGGCTGTCTGTATGTATTGGTCACCTGTTTGCTGTAAGTACCCAACACTTGTCCACACTGATTCACAGAAATAGAAAATAACCAATTTAGTAAAGCAGAGACAAAGAAGTCCATTGAGTCCAAACAATATACTTTTTCAGAATAATGTAACCTGAGGGAGGATATCATCAACAATGAATTGTGAGAATTATCTCTACAGTTGTTCTGTGTGCAGCTAAAACCAAAGTAAAAACCACAGTGATTATCTGAGTATCCCACAGATACCATTAATGTTTCTTAACTCTTTGTGATTAGTTGGAGAAAATGTATATCTCTTTGATTCTGTTGATCTTGGAAATTGCCAACTAAATTTTCCTATGAATTTGGACCTATACAGTAAATCAACACGTAGGCTGAGATACCTGGCTTAAAAAAAGGGTGTATTGCTATGCCTCATTATAACATAAAAAAAAATGTTTTTCTTTGAAAGCTGTTTCAGTTGTATCAAACAAACAGGAAAAACAATATCTGAGGGGACAGAATCAAAGACGATTGCTTGGTTTGAATTCTCAATGATTTGTAAAGTTCGGGAAGGCACTGAAGTGTAGTCATCCTGCCCATCAGTGTGTAACATCATCATTCCTTTAGTTTGGAGCACTTGTTGCAACAGTCTCCTATTTAATGAATGTCTGTGTCCTTCTCCATGCTTCTGGTGATCATAAGGTGAGACTGATGCTGGTTGTGATTGTTCCCTCAGATTCCCTACACTGGAGCCAGCATGAACCCTGCCCGATCCTTTGGCCCAGCCATGGTCACGTGGTGCTGGGACAACCACTGGGTAACTAAGCTTTTATTATATTTCATTATCAAACAGAGGCTATCAGTACATATTAGCATCTGTAGCTCTGCTATATCAAAGATGTTCTGTTTTTTTTAATATACATAGAAACTAAACAACCATTTACCTTGAATTGTTTTGTGTATTTTTTTGTGTCTTCCTCCATGGAAAAACAGCCCTCACATTTTTTTTGTTTTCCCCAATAACAAAGCAGAAGCTCAAACTCTCTTTAAATCTTATTCAACAACCAGAATCTCTGAGGTGACTTACCTCCTCTGTGCTGGTATCCTGACGTCTCATTAATATTTTGTGTCTTTGTGTATTCTCTCAGCTTTCATGTCAGTTCTTGTTTGGATTTTGATCTTGGAGATTGTTGTAGTCTCACGTCCTTTGAGAAGTTTTGATATTCTTTCTGCTTTTTCCATCATTTTACACAGCACTGTCTAGTTTCACATGTGATGTGGGTGAAATAATTTATCATTTCATTATTTCTTCTTCTCACTGAAGCAGAATTTATCTGTGATTATCTAGTAAATAGACAACCGTATTATGAAACCGGTACATGCAGTAGACAATGAACTGCACTTTAGCTTCTTCTGTATCTCCACTTACTGTTTTAATGACCTGCTGCATCAAACCATACATACAGCAGCCTGTTCATAGCCGACTGGCTATAACTTTGAGAATCCTTGCACCTGTTGGCAGCCAGACCCACTCTTCCCAAAGGCTTTTACAAAGTGGTTCCCCCTGTTCTTCTCACCCACAAGTTTAGGGCCATTTGGTCATCCCTGTTGTCTCTTGTGGAAGGGTCACATAGGTGCTTGTACAGGCATACCTGCTCAGCTAGTGTGGATACCCTTGAGGGTATCCACACTGAAAAATTGTTGTTGCACAACCAAAACCTGTCTCATGTACTATGTCGGGACATAGTGACAGGTTTAGCAAATATGACAAAAAGTTATTTTTAAATAACTTACCTACTTCTTCTTTAAGAGAGACACTGTGCATATTTATACTCATCCTCAGGTACTGGTGCATTTACTCATATGCAGTCAAATGGAGTTGTTGATGAGACAGAAGATTGAGAGACCGAGGCAGAGGGTCCGCCAGCCCGAGGACCCTTTGAATAGCAGTGTGACACATGCAGGCACAGCTAGCTTTATTCAGGGATTGAGAGATGACATGATCAGAGATGACTGATTGGTTTAATTAATGTTACATCAAAAATATATATATTAACTCCTAATTTAATTTCTTAAGAGACTAAATAGAACCTTGTTGAGCCATACTTTTAGTCACTGAACCACAGGAAGGCACAGCATCTTTTGATTTATTCTATTTCTGTTACCTAAATATAAATACCTGTGTGTGTGTGTGTGTGTGTGTGTGTGTGTGTGTGTGTGTGTGTGTGTGTGTGTGTGTGTGTGGGTGTACTGGGTGGGTCCATCCCTGGGCGGGGCTCTGGCTGCAGTCCTGTATGAATACCTGTTCTGTCCAGACCCAGAGCTGAAGAAACATTACTCCGAGGCCTTCATCAAGACGCCCTTCACTGCTGCTAAACACCAGCAGGACTCGGTCACAGTCCAGGAGCCTCTCTTCCCCATCATGGATGTGGAAAGAGCTG
This sequence comes from Scortum barcoo, assembly GCA_023238725.1. Taxonomy (NCBI): domain Eukaryota; kingdom Metazoa; phylum Chordata; class Actinopteri; order Centrarchiformes; family Terapontidae; genus Scortum; species Scortum barcoo. Next base: position 1,531,157 of record CM041538.1, on the reverse strand, counting down.
AGAGGAAGGAAAGAGAGAGGGCGAGGGAGGTATCAGGGGAGGTGCTGTCCTCTGTGTGACAAGAAAGGAAAGACAGCAGTGACGCCCAGACTGCTCATCAGCAGTCCACTCTGAAGGAGACTGACTTCATGTAGACTGACAGCAAACACTAACAAATTACAGAAGGAAGGAAAAGAAATGCAAACTTCTTGAATGTGTAACAGTACCAAGGAGAATATTCACAAAGATGGGGCCCTTATCTTGGTGCTGTCTGATTTGTACACCATGGTTTTTTGGAAATAGAATGGAAGAAGACAAGTGGCATAATAAATGCAAATTGCTATTTTACGTACTGCATATATATTATTAAACATGTGACATTTCCAAAATGTTATGTCTGGAAAAAAGAGGTGTAACAATTGCAACGCCGTTTCAACACATGCACCCAGAGGATAAGAGACTACAGGGAGGAGTAACAGTAGATCACGTAGTAATGGTTCAGACAAATTAAAAGATGCATACATAGTTAGTTTAGAGCTACAATACACACTGCAAAAGAGGAGAAAGTTTTTTTTTCCCCTTTGAGTTTATCTTTCATTCAGAGGCCTCCTGCTCGAATATGTGCTTATCCTGCCTTGTAATGGGCCACAGCAAGGTAACATGGTACAACATTCAGTTTTCATAACTGCAAAAGGCCTTGAGACTACTGGTCTCACATTAGGATATTTCACTAGCATTCACTCACAAATATCTATACATATTGACACTATAGAGCACTATTGGCCATGTCTTCTTTTCAACCATTATTTAGGTTCAGCTCCAAAGAACACTGTCTTCATAACCATTGCTTCTCAGACATTCGCAAAATATTTCTTTAAAAGCCCAGAATCAGGTTTTATTTAGCAACTGTGTCACCTGAGGATTTGTGGTAGACTGATTACTAATTATTGGTAGACTGCAGATGAAAAGTTACCATCAGTAGAGTTAATATCCATTTATCAATCTCCATTGGCACAAATTCTTCACATTGTAGAACAGAAAAATAAATTGCTGGATGGATGAAAAACAGGAGAAAACTTTATCATTCTTAAATCCTTAATACTAATAAAACTGTAAAGGGTGACTGAGTCAATTTGTCTCTAAAGCTTTGTCAGTCTGAGCTGTACCTGTTCTCAGCTGTGCTTTAAGTTCAGTGCTAATATTAGAAACAACATCTGTTTACATTCAAATAACAATGTCAATAAATTTGACAAAAGCAAAAGAGGAAGTCAGGTGATATGATCAAAGGGAGGAGGTCGGATCAATGGAGGAGGAAACCAAATGTTAACACTGCACGTTTCCTGTTTCCAAATGACTGTTAACATTATTGGTGTTTTAAGCATTGTTACAATCATTCCCTAACCTTAATCACGTGTATTATTGTTATAATGATGATGATGAGTGTCCCCTGTGAATTTGAAACAGTTTTGAAGGCACAGACAAATTATGTGGTGCAGCTGACCTGAAAATTCCTCTATGGCATCGTAGAAGTCACAGACAGACAACATATTTTGTATTTTTTTTTGTTAATTAATTTAGCTAACTTGTTGGACAGTTTGTATGACAGATGAGCTAAATTGAGTATAGAATAGAATAGAATAGAATAGAATAGAATAGAATAGAATAGAATAGAATAGAATAGATGCTGCCTTTTGTGAAAAGGGAGAAATGTGAAAGAAAACCATATCCATTCACAGCTCTTGCTAAAGATGCAAATTGAAGTTTTAGTTTGATATAATGTATTACAAGACTGTGGCAGAGAATTTGTTGTAGATGGGAAACCTAATTTTTTTGTTTTTGTTAGGGTGGTAAATTTAATCAAGGACAGTTTCATTTGCAGGACTGAATCCTCCCACTAGAGGGCCACAGGACAATAATTCCTTGTGCACTTTGTATTTATTCATTACCAATTAGTTTATGATAACTTGACTAAGCACACATTTATTTAGTAAATGATCTGTGCAAGCAGACATAACATAACATAACAACATAAGGGGCCCCCCTATAAGACAGGGTCTTCTGTATGAGGTGTAATGCAGCTGATGCTTTAGGGCTCCCATCAGTCCAGTTTACACTGAGCTGTAGTGGTGCATGTGGTACTATGAAACTACATTACCACAAACTTATTGCCAAACAATCACCCTACTGTCAGGGCAAGGCCAGGGGTGTGTGGGCCCAGCCTAGTTGTTAGTATTGCTGAGAATCCCAGTAACCGCACCGCTGTGTCGGGTGCAAATCCTGACATGGGTTAAGTCAGCTTAAGACGTTCAGATGCTGACTGTTTGTATTATATTGTATTGTTGAAATGTCCAAGATGTACTTTGAAAAAGATGAGTGAATGGCTGATTCATCCTGAGACACACACTGTGTATGTTTCTGTCGATCAGCAGATGTCACTAACAGCCTGACTGAAAAAGCTTTCTGTGGTCAAGACAACTAACATCTCTGCTCTCTGCTTCACAGCGTGCCATGTGTGTGTGTGCGTGTGTGTGTGTGTGTGCACGCTGACTGTGACTGCAGTAATGCCCTACACTCCCTTGGCCATGTATTAAAATTTTAATCCTAATTGCTCCATTTAAATTAATTGGAGATCATGAATAAAACAGTCTCATTAAAACCAAGTCACTTTCACACATGAGTCAATGAGCAGTGTTATCAATCACTGCTGCTGATGCTCACATGTATTTGTACTGTCTTTTTTCTCACTTGTCTTTGTCACTGTTACAGAGACTGAATGGAGCACATAGTATTGCCTGGATGACACGTTCTATTAACATAACACAACATAATAATAATCAGTGATCAGGCAAGTCACAGAAATATTAATACTGAGCAACTCTGCATCAAATAAAATGTTCAGTGACAACATATGTCCTGTGTTTCCTGCCAAAACATGCAATATCCACTTATAGTGACTACAGCATCATTAAACTTGCTTATGGTTCTTATAGTCATATTTAGGCACTAACAGCAGTGACTCCAAGCATGAGACCACAATTGTTCCCTAAACCTAACCCTCTGGGGGCTTTTTGCCTAAATCTAACCCCAGATAGGACGTGAACCCTCGTGTCTGTTTTTAAATGTAACTTAAATGGAACCATCCACCTGACCACTTCTCTGAGACCTTGATGCAGCACATAAATGCAACATAGTTGGGAAGACCATTTAGTAACAGATTATTTTTAGGAGACAGGACATATATCAGCATATCATGGCTGAGAAGGGAATGTTCAATGACTTGCACAACGTGTATTGTGTACTGTGCTGAACTGTATTGTCTGTTACTACTGATTGTGTTGATACATTTTTGTGGAACGTTAGCTAAATGTGATACATGTTCTTTTTGAACATGAACACCATTCTTAAAAAGATATTCCCTCTTTTGGTGTTTTGATGACAGTGGTGTAGAATCTAACTCTGTCTAACAGGTTCCAAAATCTCCTACAGCATTTCAGTTGGGTTGAGATGTGGCTACTGTGAAGGCTATAACATCTGATTCACATCATTTTCATCCTTACTAAACCATTCAGTGACCCTTCATGCTCTATGGATGGGGGCATTGTCATCCTGGAAGAGACCACTAGAGAGCGCCACATAAAGGTGATCTCTCAGAGCAACTTTGAATTGATTTGTAGTAACTCTCCCCTCTAAGATGACAAGTGGACCCAAACCATGACAGGAAAATGATTCTCACCTGTATGGAAGCGTGTGCATTTGCTATAGTTTCAACCTCATTTATTCAGGTTTTTCTTTTAATTTTTCTCTCGTTCAGACGGGTTCATGGAAGAACCTGAATAAATCAATGAAGGAACGTAATGGATACAGCTGCTTCTTATACAGGTCACTGAATGATTAGATGAAAATGAGTTAAATCATATGCTACCAGGCTTCAACCCAACAGAGTGAGGGAAACTCCAGTAGAGTTTCACACATTTTGCAGACATTGCAAAAGAGCACTGAAGTGAAACACCTTATCAAGACCCTCCTTGTGTTGTTTGTGTCTTGTTTCTTTAACTCACACACATCTGTATCAGTCAGAATTGCGCATCCTGCTGTTCCTTGTCCAACCCCATTGTCACACATAAACATCACTGTTAGACAACTCTGCAAAAGCAGATAACATTCAATGGTAATATATTTTTCATTTCCAAATATACATTTTACAAAAAGAGTGAGTAAATGATTAATGAGTGTTACCACTTTTATACAGTCAGATCTCCCAGGACAGTAGCTCATCATTATCTGATACATAGTCCTTGAAACAGAGTTATTTGAGTTATTCAGGAACTACTGCTTTTGATCATTTTGTGCACCATATTGTCAAGTGTTATTGCATTGTCTTACACATCCATGGTTCAGAATGTAGCATTTTGCATCAGGATGTTAAATAAATCTCAGGTTTCCCTTAAAAAGGAACCTGTTGTTACAGTTTTTTATCTTTGCTGTAGGGGACACCTCTTCCAACCTCCCACTTTAGTAGAATGAAATATTGGGCCCTGTATAAAGGCACACTCTTAAGGGGCCCCATGATATTAAAATAATTCATACAAGCAACTATAATTCCTGGGCCCCTCCACACCTGGTCCCTGTTAATTGGTAACCCCCACACACCACCACCACCACATCCTACACCCCTCCTTATTACATTGCATGTTAAGTGTTACCTGTGCAGTTCTCGTTTCAGCTTCGATCGATGCAAACGTGATACGTTTCCCACTGCCTTTTTCTTTTCAGTTCTGTTTCCAGGAGCAAGTACACGCCTGATTCCTCAGCCAGAGGAGATGCATCTTGATATGTGTTCAATATGTTCTCTTGCTCACCGCGTGGCATAAGCATGGGAATACTTTGGCAAATTTGGTGAGCTATCTTTGCCCACCCTCAGTCTCCAGTCTTCAGGCCTGCCTCATCACCAGCATTGGCCTTCACATGCAGCTGGCCTTGACCCAGCACTTCTCATCCACTCCAAGCCACTTAAACATCCTGGCCTCATCCTCATTCTCCCAGCAGGTTAGCGTCCATCCGTCATGAAGCTACATTTATGCTCAGCTCAATCATCCTCCAAGATAAAGATTCAAATCTCACATCCTCGTCACCATCCAAGTGTGAAATTCTCCACCAGAGGAAAGACAGTGCAGTTCAAAGTTTCCTGACAAACATCCTTTACTAGAAAAACTGCTCACCACATCACATCCAAACTGTCTCACGTGGATTCATCGTTTGTAGACCCTTCCCACAGAATTTGAATTCAGTTACATATCTATCAGGCTCCTCTCTAAAGTTAAACTATTTAACTCTCCAATGTCCACCTGTCAGATGAGTCGTCGCTGCGCTCTTTGGGTAATTTTGGTCGGCCGGCCACTCCTGGGAAGGTTCACCACTGTTCCATGTTTTCGCCATTTGTGGATAATAACAGACGAGACTGAACACTGCTGATGGCACTAGATGAAAAGTGAAGGATAGAAAAGTCATCAGGATACATTGTCTGGGAACCATGAATGTCTGAACAAAATTTTAGGGCAAACTAAAACATAGTAGTTCTGATATTTCAGTTTGGACCAAAGTGATGGACTGACTGATGGACGCCATCCAACTTATACAGCTAAAAATATTCAGGAGGAAAACAAGTTAGATGTTGTCATGTAATGCAGCTATTATAAGAGCTAATAGTGTGTGTTCCATGTAAAAGTGTCAAAAAACAAATGTTCTGCTGCACAGACAATGAAGAATTAGATATTTGTAATGTGTTTAATTTTAAGTTAATAATACTAATTTGTTATCATTCACTTGTAACAATCGTTTGTTATTGTGCAGGTGTGCTAGTCTTGCTTCGCTGATTGAGTTCTGTGAATGCATCTTGTTCTCAGGATTCTCTCAGATAAGAGATCTTAATCTCATTGAGACTGCCTGATTAGATAATGATTAAATTAAAAATGAATTAGATTTGTCTCTGAAGACAAGAGAAGAAGGCAAGATGGGCTACTTAAAGTCTTTATTCTGATTCCTCCTCTGATTAGATGTATTGTCACCATAAGAACAGGTGTTACTAATAACATGAACAATGACTCTGTTGTATCCATGTGTCCCAGAAAGCCCGAGCAGTGTGACAGCAAGCCAGCATGAACAATACCAGAATTCTGGAGCTGAAGCAGCTAAATGGAATTCAGCCATTGCTCATTTTATGACTTACACCTGTTCTTTTTCCTTTGTGACATGTCAGCATGTCTTCTTTAAGAAGGGCTAGTCATCAAAAAAACATTAATGTAGCATTCTGGATCTGGCTTATACTCATTACAGGAAACTCATTTCGACTGCTTGTATCTGCGATCTGATTCTGTTGGTCACTACCCACATCTAAGGCTGGAACATAGACTGACTGGTAAATCGAAAGCTTTGAGTTCCTCAAAGTGCTCCTTTTACCACTTGACAGTGTCCCCAGTCTGGGTTACCAGTTCACCCATCAGCCTAGACAAGAAAGGAGAGAGTCCAGCACCTTTTACGGGAGTGTGGTTTCAGAACCAGTGCTATGCGTAGAAGTGAGCTCAACTATATCTACACGGGGCTCCAGTTCTTCACCACCAGAGAGGTGACATTTCACATCTGCAAGACAAAGGCCCTGAAAGCCCTGAATAAGAACATGGAGCTGCAGCCCTGTGGGCCCCCCACCTGCAGAGACAGGACACGGGATCTGTCCCCAAATAACAAACACGGTGACAAAACTGTCACTTCGGAGTGAGTCAGAAAAAGAAGGGGCATCCCACAAATAGAAATGAATGAAAGAGCAGTGAAGTTAATAGACCATTAGAACAGTCTATTATTAGAGTTCTTACTATAACGAGCAAACAACAGATATTGTAAGATATAAGTGGAAGATTTAAGATTTAAGATTTAATTTCTTATCATATACACAACAATTACATGTAGTCACTGGCAATAAAATTGTTGAGTCTCTGGCTCCTGCTCAAAATATTTTAAAAAGAGAGACCATACATGCAAAAGAAAAATAGATATAGAACTAAAATAAATAATAACTTTAGTAATAAAATAAAATAGACCTAAAATAAAATAATACAACTAAATAAGATATAAAACTAAAAATATATACAATAGAATTTGGAAATACTGTCAAATTACAAGGTGCAAATATTGAATAGTGCAATTAAGAGTCTCATGGCCCAGGGGATGAAGCTGTTCCTGAGCCTGCTGGTGTGGGCTTGAATGCTGCTGTACTGTCAGCCAGACGGCAGCAGACAGAACAGTCTGTGCCTGGGGTGATTGGGGTCTTTGGTGATCCTGCTGATGGAGGAAGAGCCGCTGTCTGGCTGTCTTTGTGAGTCCAGGTCAGGTCCTCGCTGATGTGAACTCTGAGAAGGTTTTGCTCCTACATATTTTCACTGAAATATGGCTTAATCATGTCATGTGATATGTTGTTTTAGTACACTTTAAGAACAAATATTAATGGGACAACTTCAGAAAATTAGATAGATATAGATAGATATTTATTTATTACTTTATTAATCCTTATTAATACTTAATTAAATTATCATTACAGATAAACATTTAATATCCAGGAATTCACATTATAGACATGACTAATGACTATTGTAACAGTTTATCCATAACATAGAACACTGACCATATATGGTCCAGCTATATGTCTTGTCACTGCAATGACTGCTCCTGGTAACTTGAACACAATATTTTTATGGTTGTGATTATTTAACTCAAAGCACTTGCTTTTAGTTGGGGACGGACTGGGGGTCTTGGTTCAATCTTGGTCAAGCAAGCTTGGTTTACCTGTTTAGCAGTGCGACCATTCATGAAGTGGAGGGAAAAAAATTACAAAAGTTCCACCTCTAAGAATATGTTTGTAAAACTAAAACTCACATTGTAAGGCAAAAAAAACACTGGCCTATATTGCCTCTTAATTGTGAAAGTGTGTAAAACAGGTTTGAGTTTGGCTGCTAATAACTGCCAGTGCACTTCATACTTCAGTTTTAACCTCCACCTACACTCCTCATTCGATACGCACAAATACACACAGTTCAGTGTACTAACACTCTCTCATATGTCTCATATCACTTAAGGAAATTAATTATTCTCAGATACACATGCACTCACAAGTACACACACATACACATCCATATGGATATATATTAGTAAAACTGCTTGCTTTCTAATTGAACTCACAAGCAAACGTGTACACACACATGCTCCCAATGCCTCCGAGGCTGGTGTAGATCCTCGCCTGTTCCAGCTTTTACACCTCAGTGTTAATTTCTGGAGGTTTTTGACAAGCCTCCAAGCTAAAGCTTGTGCTTTGTATAAGTGCTTTTTTCTGAACTTCTCTCTATCTCTGCAGATTAGTCAGGGAGCAAATTACCTGCCTGCACAAAAAAAGCGCAGTCCTACACATTTTGCTGTGCTTGGTGTACAGATCTCCTTTTGAAGACAGGCTATGTTATTTCCCCTAGCCCTGCAGGGGTCCTGGCATGCAAATCATCATAAAATTAAATTTAAAAAACTGCATATATACTCCGGGTGCTCTTATCAGCGTCTGCACAAACTGCATACAAATCAGGCCAGGATCACACACCACAGCAAAGGTCTCTATGTAAAAATCTGGCTAATTGCTAATTGGGTCGCAAGGTCTGAAGCAGGCTCAGCTAACAAGAATTAAAATGCGGGGGCGCCTGTGAAGTGTCTCTGGCTTCCTGGTGACATGCCCGTGAGCAGAAACACACTGACAAACGCCATTGCCACAGTAGGACTTTGAGAGGCTGCTGCTTGTTCAGCTCTGTCTATACAGCTGCTTCATAACACCATATAATGGCTAAAACACGTCAAATGATTTATGCTCTTCAGTGACACTGAGATGCAGTCATTACACTAAAATGGGATGTGTTTACTGTGCATGTGTAGATGCACCAGATGAGGCCCAGGCTTTGGCGCGGGCTGCAGTTACTCAAGAAAGCAAAACACATTTTCATTCACAACAGAGAGATATCTATTTAGAATCAGAATCACCTTTATTGGCCATGTTACATGTACACATGTAAGGAATTTGACTCAGTTTTTGTTGCTCTCAAATAGGAACAACAAGGTTAAAAAAAACATTTATACACATACATTTATGCATTTATACATATTTATACATACATTGCAGGATGCAGTCTGTGTGTAAAAAAGACAGTGCTCAGAGTAAAAGACAGTGCTCAGAGTTTACAACTGACTTCCAAATAATGGGAGTCTTTGGTTTACCCATAAACCATCTGGGATGGTTTATGGGTAGAGGTTATGTGTTGTTTATTGTCAATAATGAGTCCAAGGTATTTGAAGCTGCTCACCTGAGTTGAATTAATTGCACCTCATTTAAAAAATGGAAACTATCTCTTGTGTTTCACCTCTTTATGAAAGTGTAATGTAGATTATATGATGATCGGCAGCTCTGGCTGTCAGTAGCAGCAGATATAATGGTTTAATATGCGGTAATGAGTTGATGTAGTCCAAACAGCAATGAGAGCAGTACATGGGGTGCAGTCTGCATATCAAGGTCATGTTTGCCCAGGGGAGGAACCAGTGCTCTTAGCTGGGAGCAGCCATAGAGCATGATGGGATACTATATTAAGAGGCTGCTAAAATAACTGCTAATAAAAGTGCACATCAGAAATGGGTGTCTTAGACACAAAGGATCAATGTAATTTTCTTCAAGAACTAGAGCCCAGAGAGAGACCAAAATGCATGCATTTGAATAAAAATATCACTACTGTACTACTGTGTTAGAGTGAGAGAGCTCTGGCAGTGGTTTTGATGATGCATGTATTTCGACTGTCCTGTATAATCAATTATTCAATAATCTACTGGTATATAAAAGGGTGTGCACTATGACTGTCACCAAAATCAACCCTGTTAAATGTAAATTATGGTGTGTGTATAGAGTGTTAAAGGGCAACTCCAGCAATCTGATATCACACTAACATTTGGTTGGGGGGCTGGAAACAGCATCGGACAAAACAGTCTCACCACATGGTCCATTTGGTACGGTGGCTGACGAGGGCAAACACACTACAGTGGTTTAAAACATTTCCATGGAAATCCAAAACAAATACAACAATGGAAACATGCGGCAAAAGAAAAAAAACGTGCTGCAGAGAGCCAGAACAAATACATTAACTCCATATCCTGTCAACACAACGGAAGCTCTTCAGCCTCTGGGGGAACGGCTTCATTTTGGAGCAGAGAGAGAGGCCAGTCAAGAGGGTGTTTGTTTTTGAAGCAGGAAGCAAAGTGGAGGCATCATAAAAACAGGATGCTTTCTTTTTTACATTTGGCCTTAGTCTTTTACAATAATATAAAAGAGCAACAGATTCATGTAGCTACGCCCCCTAGAGGGAAAGGACTTCCGTTGCGTTGACAGGAAATGCAGTGTTTTTCTGTTGCATTTGTTTTGAGGGTTTATGTGTTGTTGACTATGCGTTGTTTCTGTATTTGCAGCGTGTTTGCAGTAAATGTACTTATTTTGACTTTGTCCAGCATCTTTCTTCATTTGTAGCACATCACAAGTCTTTTTAATTGTCATCTTTTGCAGCATGTTTGGGAAATGTTTTGCCTGCCCTCATCAGCTACCATAATTTAGAGTTTCCATTAAGCACAGTACACACAGCAGATCCATACCATGGCAGCTTCAGTGTATACCCAGACACCAGTAGCCATTCTGTTAATTAGGTCAGAATACATAACACCCACCTGAGCCACCACAACACCCTCTCTGAGCTCAGGCCACAGTATTACAAAACAATAAAGGACCCTCTTAATTACTGTAGTTTATTTTAGAGGTACAAATTCACTAATATATTTGCAGTTCATCAAATTGCTAAAAGATAACTGACATGCAGAAAACTTGGGGCTTCTGGGGGTCTTAGGCCTTGGAAGACAGTATGTGGGCTCCCAACCCCAAAACTGAGAAACTCTGACCTTCCATGTCAATAATATCTGTTTATTTTTAATCAGATATGAAAGATTTATTTCATGATGGTAAATACCTTTATTTATACAGAAAGATCATCCCAAACAGTGTACAGTTTTCCCTTTCATTCACACACAGTGAGTTCCCATGCAAGACCTGGCCTGACCCATCCATCCATCCTTTTTTTGTACCGCTTATCCTGCCTCACAGGGTTGCACGGGGTGCTGGAGCTTATCCCATATTGTCATTGGAGAAAGGTGGGGCACACCCTTGGACTGGTCGCCGGTCAGTCACAGGGAGAAGGGATGATATGCAGAAAAGAGTCCTGGGTTGGGATCGAACCCGCTGCATGGGGGTTCGTCTCTACATCCATAGGCGTACGCTCATCTGGTTGAGTATCCAGCTGCCCCCTGGCCTGACCATCAGGATCAATCTGGGGTTCGGTATCTTGCCCAGGACGATTGAACCACCATCTCTCCCCCGAGACAGATCTTTTATGTTTTTATATGGGTGTATGTAATCAAGCATGTTACACTATTTATGTAGTTATTTTAGCTTTAAGATTGTACCATAAGTCCCCATCTGAATACCCATACAACATTTACACTCACACCAACACACACAGGAGCCACCACACACACAGGTGTAGATTGCAGGAGAAACGTCTCCATCAATATTTAGAACAAGTGCATTTGTCCCCTCCAATAAAACCATGAAAGTAGCAGAGGACTTTTATTGTAATGACATCATAGATGCAATAATACCTCTGGTAAAGTAGGTAAAGAAAGTAAGCTTCAAAGCAATGGTTTCAATCAGCCATAAAATGGAAAGAAGAAGCAGTTCTGCATCGAGTCAGAAGGGAAACAGAGGAGGAGGTCCGATATCAGGACATTCATTCTTAAAAGGTTCTTGTGACGGCGGTTAATGAGCTACTGATGTTTTTATAGAGTTCACATTTTACTTCAACAACACTGAGATGAACATAATTTCTAAAAATACTTCCAAAATGTTCTTTTGATCATGTAGAAAGTTTGGAACGTGAGCAGAAATCTATCAGAAACACATATGAGGTGTTAAAATCCATAGTTCATAGACTGATGGAGATAAATGAATTTATCATTGATGTGACTAAGTCCAACGTGGGCATTTTAAGAGTTTACTTCCTCAAACAAAAGACACAAAGGAGGACTCAGTTTAAACATACATGTGTGGATTTAAAGTTTGATCTAGAATCAGGGAGATATATCATCGGGAACACTGATCGACAGGAGGAGAAACATTTGAAAGCAACACACAACCGAGCCGTCCAACTTTATGTTCCATTATATTTGGAACTGTCATCTGGTGCCTCAGTGTTTTTCTTTTAGATAACTAAAGACATTTCTACCATACACTGATACAGAAAAGGTAACATAAAAATTGGTGCATAAAAATTTCCAGAATGAAGGACAGTGTTTGATGCTCCAAATGTCCTGGAGCAGGACTAAATCTACACCCTTGTGCACATCTAAAAACACACAGAGCACAACCAGTTGACGTACTAGCTGACGGACCTTCCTACAGACAGTTTGTGAGTTTATTTGCAGAATGGCTGTGACAGATACATGATGATACATCATGCTCTCATCATGCTGTGCATAAACTGGTCTCAAAGTGAACGCTGCTGTTTGCTCTGCTCATGATGACAGTGGAGGTCACACTCCTGCAGTCCTGTTTTTCACCACATCACAGTGTTCATGCTGCTGGTCCAATATGCGGTCCAATACTGCAGCCTTTCTGACAGGGAGCGCGCCTCCAAATCTCCCCTCCCGCTGCGCTCGCTCCCCCTACCTTAAAAAAGCGCGTGCACGGGTGAAGGTCACTTAAACACAAAAGGCTTTCAGCGCTGCGGTCCAATATAGCGCATGCGCGCTGCCGGAGGACTGCTTCACAGACCGCAATATGGCGAGAATGCCTGCCAGCGGAGACGCGGAGCAGGAGCGGATGAGATGCCCCGAGAGGAGCAGGGATGAAGACAATGAGGAGGAGGACGAAGATGAGATCCAGGAGGTCCAGATCACCGGGGAGGAGGAGGACGAGGATGGTGTGGAGCTGGAGTGGGAGTCAGGGGGCACAGTGCTGGACTCCAGCGGTTCCGCCGCGGACACACGAGCGGTCGTTATGCGGAGTATGGACCGAGGAGAGGAGGAGGAGGAGGCGGACTCCTTCAGCAGCGGCATCCCGGCCGGGCTGGACCCTCACCTGGAGGGAGAGCTTCAGCGCTCAGAGCGGAACAGGCTGAGCGAGAACACCCGCCTGGCCACCCGGTACGCGGTGCGGATCTTCAGGGAGTACCTGAGTGAGAAGGCACAAAGTCCAGACTTTGAAACTCTGGACAAGGAGGCGCTGTGCGGCGTGCTGCGCTCCTTTTACGCGGAGGCGCGCTCCAAAAGTGGACAGCTGTACAGCAAGTCGTCCCTCATCAGCATCCGGAGCTCCCTGAACCGGTACCTGAACGAGCCTCCGTACTGCCGCACTCTGGACCTGACCAAGGACCCCGAGCTGCGCAGCGCCAACCTGACCCTGGCCGCGGTGATCCGGCGGCTGGAGGAGCAGGGTGCCGGTCCCGTGGTGCAGAAACAGGCGATCACCCGCTCGGACCTGCGGAAACTCTACGAGTCCTCCGTGTTCAACACCGACACGCCGTTCGGGCTGCTCAACAAGGTCTGGTTCGAGACCTGCATGTACTTCTGCACCAGGGGCCGGGAGAATCAGCGGGAGCTGGAGGAGGACTCGTTCGGCCTGGCCGTGGACGAGGACGGCAGAAAGTTTGTGTATTTTAAAGCTCTCGGTCCGTACCACAAGTCCCGCTCCGCCGCCTGGACCAAGAAGCGTCCGGACGCAGACGAGGACACGCTGCCGCGGATGTACGAGACCGGCACGGAGCAGTGTCCGTACGCCAGCTTCGTCCGGTACGTGTCCAAACGGAACCCGCTGTGCAGGGCGTTCTTCCAGCGGCCCCGGGACCACTGCTGCGCGAGCGACGTGACGTGGTACGAGAACAAAGCCATCGGTAAGAACCTGTTGGGCACGAGGATGCAGATGTTGTCGCGCGCTGCCAAGCTCTCCAAGACCTACACCAACCACTGCATCGGCGCCGTCTCCATAGCAACGCTCAACAGCATCGTGGGCGCCGCGGGCTCCAGACCGACGACGCTTTACGTTGCCTCGGAGACGGTCAACGGTCACGCGCAGTCCCACCTCCAGCTCGTGATCCCGTTCATCCGCCCGGTAACCGAGCCGCAGCGGACAACGGCAGCAACGACCATTAACATATCAACTACAACGTCAACTACAACAACTCCAGCAGCAGCCAGCAGAGCGCGCTCGGAGCAGGACTCGGGGGCTCCTCGCGCCAAGAGGCTGTGTGTGCGCTCCGGGACACGCGCACAGTCGCCTGTGGAGCGGGACGACCGCGAGCCGGTGTCTGCGAGAGAGAAGGAGTCCCGTGATCCTCCACAGCCCGCAGCCCGCTCCCCGCCCTCTGCGTCCGCACAGGTAACAGGACAGATCCGTCCGTCCGTCCGTCCGTCTGTCTGTCTGTCCACAGCTCGTGCGTAAACTCCGCCGCAGGCACGGTACAGTGTGTGTGTGTGCGTCAGCAGCGTGTGAGTCCTGCATGAGCGTCGTGCTGTGCACATGAGAACAGTGAGAGTGTCCACGGAGAGCCGGGCTCCATCTGTGCAGGAGGACGGGTTCCTGATGGATGACGTGCACACACACGTCATCCAGCAGTGTAGTAAAGAGTTGTGAAGTCACAGCCGTGATGACACAGATGAAGTCTGATGTTTGTTTCAATGTGTGTGGTGAACCACAGAGGTGTAGTGGCACGTGACCTGAACAGAAATACTGATGAGGATGGTGATTAGTGTTTTTTTTTTTTATGTTTACTCATGTGGAGGGAGATCGGGGGTCTGTTTTCAGACATGTGCCACCAGAGTCCTTCAGAAGAGACTGTAATCACCTCCATCAGCACAGTGACTTCAGCTGGCTCTGTGTCATGTGAAGCTTGTACATTAAGCTGAGAGAGGAGCAGGTGGCAGTGTGGTAGGAACCCCACAGAGCTGACTGATGATTCTCAAATGATCAGCCTCCTTCAGCTCTACAGAGCCTTTAGTGTCTCACAGCTCTCCTTGGTCAGGTTTCCAGCAGCAGCAGAGAAACAGCTGTGATAAAGCCACTGTCCTCAGCAGACAGTTGGAGAGCAGCTGCTGAACACAGTGGAGCATTAAGACACAGATAACCAGATGTCTGCACTAAATGCAGAAAGTTTGGACTTGGATTCATCAGATGGAGGTAAACATGACTGAATTGATGCTAATGTTGCTGATGAGTCTGTTGGATGTGTAAACAGGCCCCAAATATGCTCTGATGATAAAGGGACTTTATGTCACGGCAGGCAGAACTCAGCCAGTGATCCCTGGTTCATCTGGCTGGGCAAACACAGAACAGTTCAGAGACATCCTCACTCTAGACTTCTGAAAACTCAAGTCACAGAGTTGAGGTCTGACCTTGCAGGACTTCAAATTGAAGAGAAGACAGTGAGGTACAACTCAACAGATTTGGAACAAAATGAAAGAAACACACAGCAGTCTAGAAGAGGGCTGAGAGCCAGAGGAGCACTGCTCCCAGTGTGTCAGCCCTGCCCTCACACCACCCTCCACACTGCTTCTTCCTCAGCTTAATGCTTTGCTTCTTGTCAGGCACCGGCTGCTGTAAAGTAGCATAATGAGGTAATGTTTAATATCTGCTGCTCTGACAGAGTAAAGTCAGATCTATGTGCTTCTATGTGTGTTCTTATATTTCTTTGCTTCCTGGCATTATCACAGTCCTGAGGCTGCCTGGAAGCTGTGAAACAGTTGGAACTTTACTCCTCTCTACTCACACTTATAATAATCTCATTAACGTCAGCCTACTTCCTCCTTGGCTCCTGTCATAATTCCTACAGCCACTAGAGGGTCTCGAGAGGGGGGCAGATAGAGGACAGTCTCTGGAGAGAAGGCCAGTCTGATGCTTTCTAATGTAGCCTGTATTTAAATGCAGCCCCGATGAGGGATGATTTGCTCGGTAGGGACTGACCAAATCGTGCTCTAGGCATGCCCCAGAGATCTTTTAAAAACTTGGAATATATTTTAGAAGATGGTTTTTATTCGACATTTAAATGTGTGCAGGCTTCTGTTGACACCTGACTACTCCCACTGTGTGTGTTTTGTGTCCCAGGACAGCCGTGGCAGCAGCAGCAGTAGTATGTCTAGTCAGCAGCTCATCTGTGTGTCTCCTGTGTCTCCTCTGGGCTCCGCCGGCATCCCCACGCCTGCCAAGCTCACCAAAACCAACGCACCCGTCCACATCGATGTGGGAGGACACATGTACACCAGCAGCCTGGCCACCCTCACCAAGTACCCTGAGTCACGGTGAGAGGCACGCATCCACTGTGAAGAAACGCACCCTTAAAATACCCTGAACTCTTGAGACATACTTTAACTCAAGGTCTTTAGTCTGGTAGCCAAAGTCATCATGGTAGTTACCCCTTAATTTGTCCATTCATGTAGAAAGACAAAAAGGCCTCCACTTGTTCTTCTCCTGGTGAAGAAACATGTAACCAAAGCTTAGGTGGAACACCACCACCTTTGTCCACAGGGACTGTCAAAATGAAACGCACTGAGTGAAAAAGTTCCATTGAGCTGCTTCAAGTAGATTTAAAGAGGTATGTCACTTTATATAAATTTAGATATTTGAAAAATCTACATACTATCAAATGAAAGTGTGGTTATAGTAGTGATCTGATTTTACAATGATATCAGTGCTCTGGAATATTTCCAGTTGCAAATAAATGACATTTTAAGGGATTCTTCAGTATTCTGATTCAAGAGGTTTTAATTGGTTCTCTGCATGGTTTAATGGGTTCCTGAAGGGTAAAAATACGAGTTGTGTGTGTAGGGGTGCATATGTGGTCTTAAACAGGAGAGTGACCCTCATTACTAATGTGATGAAGAGGAGATACACATGAAATACAAGATCAATTAGTAATAAGGGAATAAGTCTAAAAAACAAAGCAACTAAACAAAGCATCTCCATATGTTATCCTATCTCCTTAACATCAGCATAATCACAGTTAAATTTATAGTCTACCATTCAAATCAACACACTCTCAGTCACATTCAGTGAATATTTTCTCCCAGTCATCTAGCTGTCCATTCTGTGTGTCAACGATCTTTCTTCAGGACCGCAGAATACAAATGTAACTCAACAGTCCACTCACTTTCTATGCACCCAACAGGTGAAGTTTACTTGGGTGATGTCCTTTCACAGTGACCAACTGGAGGGACTGTCTTGTGTGTGGCACAGGGAGTGATTCATTCACAGAGGCTTTTCTGCACTCCCGTTATCCCGGCACGTCACAGACTTTTACTTATAAAAGTAATGTAAAACAAGAAGTAAACACAGCATACCTCACCAGGAGACTGCTGCAAAGAGATTCTTTGGAAATGAAGAGAAATTGAATCCATTATCATGTAAATGCTAAATAGTGACTGCTGTTGAGTAATACTGCTTAGGAATGTTAAGCAGGTTTTGCATGACTGATAGCAGACATAGTAATAGTGACCATCCCAGGCAGTGAGAGGAAGTACCCACCATCCACTGACTGAAGATATAGTGGTGGATGATGGGAAATAAATCTCCAATAGATCCAATATATTCAAAAAGGACTACAAAATGGCTGTGTGTTGTTTTATCAGTCAGCAAGGTCTGAACACCTCATGTGAGCAGCAGACGTGGTCGGTATTTACACAGAGGCATATCTGTCTTTGTCTGCATTGTATCTGGCAGGATCGGCCGTCTGTTTGATGGAACAGAGCCAATAGTGTTGGACAGTCTAAAGCAGCACTACTTCATCGATCGAGATGGCCCCATGTTCCGCTACATTCTTAACTTCCTCCGGACCTCCAAACTCCTCATCCCCGATGACTTCAAAGTGAGTGTCTGTCTAGAGCTTTGATCAGGTACTACCACAGTTATCACTGCAGTGTCTGAACAGTCCCAAACCACAGGACACCAATAAACAAAGACTGCCAGAGGAAGCTGTTTAACTGTACTCTTTAGGCCAGAAACACGGGAGCCTATAGACCACTTTAGAAACTGTCCTGCTTTGGGAGAGTAAAGTGTTACAGTGACCTCTGTGAGACCTTTTATTCTCTGAACAGCCAGTGTTGTCAGTGACTGAACAATGTTTTGCTCAACAGCACAAAACTTTGAACTAATAAGACTGTTTTTGTTATGTTGTTGTATGTGGTTACATATTTTCTTTATTTAAAAATGTTCCATATGCTTAGACAGAATATAACCATATATAATAGTTATAGGACTATATCAATTATAACTATATATGTATATATAGATATATTCTATACAGTCCTTAGAGGTTTGATTCAGATGGAAACAGGAAACAGATGTCAGATCAGAACAGAAAGTGCAGTATGGACAACCAGGATGACAAAACTATAGTCAGATTATAAACACATATGAAAAACTGATGTGACAGGATGCTGATTAACTTCATCTGTCAGACAGACTTTTTACATTACATTTATTTATCCAAAGCGACAGTAAGTTCATTCAAACACATGGATACAAACCAAATGAAAGAACATCAACTTCATCAGTAAGCTGAGCTGCTTCATGATGCTCTGAGTGCATCAGGAAGCGCATCATCAAGAGACAGAGCTTTATGTATGTATTTATTTATAATAGTTGTTCATAATATGTTTATATATATTTATAGACTTTGTTTTGGACCCCAACACAAATGTGTGCAGACAACAATGTTAGCATTCTTTGACTTGACATAGTATGATATAGCACAGTATGTTCTATGTCTGAATGTGGTAGTGAATTTATAGCATCTATGTGGTGACCAAAATAATTGTTTTCAACCTTCAGAAATATTTATCCCATCCCATGTCATTCTATATTTAGTATATATTTGTAATTTGTATGCTCAATAACCATTTTAATTGACGTCAGACTAGTGCAGACTACAAGACTTTCATCATTTCAGAAATACTCTATTGCTTTTCTGACTCAAGTGATCTCAGATGATGTACACTTATTACAAGATTATTCCACTTGGAGGAATCAGCAACTAGACTTATCACAATATTTGATAAAAACATGCATGAAGTGACTGTGTGTGTGTGTATGTGTGTGTGTGTGCATGCAGCGTGGTTGACTACTTGCTCCTTCCTATTGCAGTCTCCTTGGATACCTCACTCGTGGCTCAAAATCATCAGGTGCAACATCCCATTTTTTGATGCACTTAAATCAGTCAGGTTTGAAAACTCTTGTAGTATCTCAGACAAAGACCATGGTGCCTGTGCTGACAAGTCATGTAGTCTGCATTAAGCTTGAAGTAGTAAGTTGTGAACTCAAATGATCAATGAGTTAAGATAATAAATAAACAAATGTCTTTCCTGCATAAGGGTGGCAGGAAAATGACTGATTATTAATTATGACAGATGGCCTCTCACATTTGATGAAGATCACACATGGCTGTATCATTGCTTCATTTACAGAATGTATATCAATGCTCTGTGTATTGTATTCATGTAATGATGTGTGTATTGTGTGTACCTGTGTACATGTGTATTATTATGACTTTTTCTTCCCTGTCTTTCTTTCTTCTGTCCATGTCTATATGTATCTGAACTTATCTTCATGGAAATGGTGTGTGTTTTCTGTGTGTGTGTGTGTGTTTGCAGGAATATTCCCTGTTGTATGAAGAGGCCACTTTCTTCCAGCTGGCTCCTCTGCAGGCTGAACTGGAGCGCTGGAGGACTGAGCGGGAATTTGGAGATGTGTGTCTGGAGTGTGAGTGTGTCGTGATTCATGTGGCTCCAGAGCTCGGTGAGAGGATCAGCGTGAGCGCCCACCGGGCCGTGATCGAGGAGGTTTTTCCTGAGGTCAGAGACGTCATGTCCAATTCACTAAACACTAGCTGGGACCAGGACTCCACACACATCGTTCGCTTCCCAGTCAACGGCTACTGCCACCTTAACTCTGTCCAGGTAAGAAAACACACTCTGGCTCCAAACCCTTCAATGCCAATGGTTTAAGGGATCAGATGATGGAGACACTGTTTTTTTTTAGCTTCTTTGCGCTCTTTTTCTAATTTTTGTCTCCTGAGCCCTTCAGTGGCACACAAATAACCACCTATTGAGTCAAATTACACTCATTATATCATTTTCGTTTTTCTGATATTTTATGTCTGCCTCTGAAAGATTTTGTTTGTTTTGGCGTCTGGGGATTGGGGGCGACTAAGCAGCCAACTATTATGTTTGATTGGCTGGCTAGGGCAGCTCGCCCCGCCTATTGTCACACCTACATTCAAGGATTACATCCCATTGTGTGCAGATCAGGCTGTTGTAGGTGAGTTGTTTTTTTTCTCTAAATGCATAATGGGCAGAGGTGCCAACTCCTGAGGAAGAATGTATCTATGTAAATATACAGCATATAGCTTGAGAGACATAAATAGCAATTTCCCCATAGCCTATTTAGCTAATGTTAGTCTTGTTATGCAGTGTGTCCACACTTCATATACACTTCTAACCACTGCACAGGTGGAAATAAAAAACATAGTCAGATTTTAGAAGTTTGACTACAAGGTAAATGCATACTGTGAGCCAGGAAGAACTGGTGTTTTAATGTCGAAATGTTGCTGTGACAAAGTTAGGTCAATGTCATCTTACGATCTGATATGTTGAATCAGAATCCCTCTTTCCCTTCACATGTCTCCTGTACTGACGCTGTGGTTCTCCTGCTCCCTGGCTGTGCAGCTTCTTCCCGCAGATCCTCAGATAATTCAGATCCCTCAGCACTCCTCTACAACTCAGTATTTACAACTGTCTTTAGAGACTTGTTTCAGTACAAGTTTGTCCATCATTTAGCTGGTAACCAATGTAGAGTAGTTAACCATAGCTGCAAAGATGACCTGTCCTTTGTCCTTTGTGCTTCTTTCACTGTTACTGTAAAGAGCTGCTACAGCCTCTGTAAGACACTGCAGTCCAAATGTAGATTTGTCAGACGTTTGTCTGAATGTCTGAAATAAAGGTGAAACTACAGTGTTAGACACAGCCTTTGTTTCTGAGCAGGTATTTGCCGAATAAAAATGAAAACACATGAAATGATGCCTCCAGTGTCATGTCTTTTCTTGCATCCTGTTCTGCGCCACGTTCAGTATATATCACATATCATAACTAATTGAATAAAAAAAAAAGTCATTACATTTAGTGTACCAAAACCGGTATGACTTTTTTGAGTGTTACTGCTGTGGCAAGGTCAGTCTTTAGTGTTTTCAGACCAAAGCTCTATTCCCTGAAAGCATTTTAAAGGACAGACAGAACCAAGGTGGTTGATCACTGAACTAAACATCTTGTACTGAACGGTTTGACACGAATACACATACTGTTACACTCCTACTTACTACACATCACAGGTACAGCACCTACATGTTGTAACATCATCAGTAGGTTACTGGACCAGGGTGTGTTGATGGTTAGCTCACATCTGAAACAAACATTGTACAGTCGGGAGTTTTTCTCTGCTACATGACTTAGGAATTATCAGTCTTCACTAAGACAAGATAAGATACACCTTTCATTAGTAAATTGCCATGAAATAATTAATAATAACCTTCAGTTAAGCATGTGTAGCTGGTTAAAGTAAATTTAAGCTGTTTTTCCATCAAGTTCAGCATATTGGATATCCATCTTCTTGAACAATCCCTTGATCTTTATGTATCCAAACTGCTCTCATAGTGACAACTAAAGTTTTCTTTTGGTGGAAACAAACCTTTGATGCTGGGTCCCTCAGTGACTGTTTGACTAATGTAGCCCCCCTTAAACACTAATGGGGCGAGTGGCTCTCCTGACAGCAGGTGTAACTTTGCTTATCTGAACTTTTTGCCACACAGGATTTTATGCCTGTTCACCAGGTTTGTTTTTGCTCCATCTGTGTTCACAAACAAATAAATATATGAAGCAATTTAAATCCTGTCAGAGCAAACCCACGTGCTGAAACTAACAGAAATAGCTTTTGGTCTTGTTTGCTTATGTAGATCATACAGAGCATCTGTATTAAACTGAGAATGTTTTCTAACCAGTTAAAACGTTAGATGCACAGTTTCTTATCACGTAAATATCTCTCAAACACAGATCTATGCACACTGTGTATAGAATACATAATGTGTATGCTGTTTTATGTGTTGTATACAACTTTTATGCTTTTTCACCACTGTCTGCATGACACCATCCATAACGTTTGAATTATCAGTATGCAAGAGTCAATACTGAACCAAAGAGTCTTTTATTGTGAAAATATTAATACATAAAAAATATTATCATGACAATGAACCAATAGCCTTCTTGCCTGGATATAAATTGTGTGTCTGTCTTTGTCTCAGGGGAATCTCAGTGAGACAGAGATGCAGTATAAAGGAAGACAGGACTCCTGAGGGTAAAACTGAGATAATGTCACCATGCTCACTTCAGTAGCAAGGGGAGGAAGAGAAACTAAAGCACTACTTGTGAAGGATTTGATGTTTTAGGCCAGAAAAGCTGAGTGTAAGATGGACTGTACCTAGAGAAAGTGACCCTGGGCCCCGGGGCCTCCACTTTAGCTATTGTTAGCAACACATTAAACATGCACACAAAATAACCGCAGACTATACCAATTATATCAGAAAGGTACTCAATGAATCAATAATTGATTATTCTTCTTTCACATTTACATTCATTACACTAGGATCTGCCCTGAATACTATTTTTGGGGCCTGAAGCTTCGGTAAGAATTACCATCAAATATTGAAAGCTCTGAGGGCGCACCTACGGTGCAGGCACACAGTTAAGTTGTGGCTTGTTTGGAAGGTGATTTATATTATTTAATCATCATAAACTTTTACCTTGTTAGCTTTTCAAAAAAATGAAAGGATGTTTTGCTGCCTCTTCATCTTTACTAGTTATTGTTAGCTAGCTGTAGATGAGAGAAATAACAACTGAATTTACTCGAAGGCTACAGGATACCTTTAAGGTGGAATGTTTTCTTGCATCGTACTCAGTGGATGAGTTGACATGAATCATCCAACGACAGCTTTGACCAACTCCGAAACAAGCAGACTCAGATTCAATCTGCAGTGTGGACTCACAAATCACTCTGCTACACCTGCACAGTAGGAGCTTCAAAGCACTGACCAGCCCTACATCACACGTAATAATCAACGCTATGTGTTTTAATTTGGGTCATGAACTATCCTTTTGGAAAAAATGTCATGATTTAACTGTCCACCTGATGAGGCTGTTTCACCTTCTCAGACATCAGGGTTTAGCTACCGGGGTCACAAGCAAATCGGGACAAATAAAGAAAACATTTTAGCCAGAAAAACAACACCAACTGAAAATGCCATTTTGATTTATTGCCATTTATTGCCAAAGACAATTGCCTCTACTAAGCATGTAACCATGTTTGTTCCTTTGTGGTAAGAAGTCCAATAGTTTCGTCTGTGTAGCCATTACAGGTAGTTATCCTGACATGCTGATCTCATTTATTCTAATGTGTTTGATCCTGCATTCATTTGAAATAAAAACAATAGAGATTTGCAAAGTATTTGTACTGCATGTAACACTGTGCAAAACAGTCTAATAATTGATTAGTGTGATGAATGCTTGTTGAATTGTAATAGTGCGATGTCAAGGAAATAGTAAGAGTGCAGATGGACACCATCAGCTCCACCTGCACTGCCGACAGAACAAGAAACAAACTTTTTGCTTGCTGTATTCTGATTGGCTGGATTCTCTGTGATTATGATATCTGTGATTATCTTTATATATATAGTTATATTGCTGATATACGTTTTTATTCTTGGAGTTGAGTCGATCCTGGTTAAATGCAGCCACTCAGGCCAAGGTGACCCATGAAGCTGTGGTGCCTCAGTATCTACCAGTGCAGGGCATCAGATGGGGACATTTTCAAGACCTACACACAGTGACTTCTGAATGGATGATTAATGAAATATTTAACAAACTCCAACCCCCCCCTCCCCCCTCAGCACTCCTTTGGAGAATATCTCTAAATGTCTTGCTCATGTTAAATCTCACTCTGTGTTTCTGTTGTCTGCTTTGTGTGTGGCTGCAGGTGTTGGAGCGGTTACAGCAGAGAGGGTTCTGGATCACAGGCTCATGTGGTGGCGGAGTGGACGCTTCACAGTTTAGTGAATACATTCTTCGGAGGGAGCACCGAAGCAGCCCACATCCCCACACACTTGTCCGCATCAAACAGGAAGTCATGGATTGAACAGAGGAATTATGGACGTCCTCCTTTTTGCACACATATCAGCAGCTGTTATTTCTCAAAGTGAGAACAGCTTCACCTCAGCATGAGAGACGTCAACAAACTGAGCATACATGACTGCAATCAATCTCTAACACTAAAGTGAAAATCCACAACACAGGTGACACATCTGTGTGCATCTTTTGATACAGATAGTTTCTACATTCATTTCAGACACTAGTGTCATTACCAAAAAAAAAAAAAAACAACAAACAAACAAACAAAAAAAAAAACATGGAGGTGCAGTGGTTGGCAGAGGATCATGGGTATTGCAATCCTGATTTTGAGCTTCACTAGCATCAGCATGTCAACTGATATTAAATGGAGGTTAGTACAGTACTTGGCGGTGGGAGTGCAGCATGGGAAAAACTTTTGTTATAGGATAGTTGTAGTTTTATATTGTGATACAGTATATTTCTTTGAAATTCAATTGAGAAACCATTGATAGATAACATAACCAGATGCTAACATCTGTTTTTGGACAATCCATTGAATTTAATACCTGAATAATAGTAGGTACTTCATCACATTGATGCAAAAATTCTGTTAGTGGATACTGCTGTATAACAGTTGCTGTCAAGTTATTCCAGCATTGTCCACATTGGCCTAATACTCCCAGATATGTTAGCTACTCGAGTATGAGCAGTATAATGTCTTAACAAGTAACACATTTCTAATGTCCAACCACACCATTAGAAACCAAACCATGTCCACATTAAAATGCATGAACTTTCATATCTTGCTGATATTTAGTAAAAGGGTGCAAAAACAACAAAAAGAATTCTGAACTTATTCTTGGGAGCTGGCTGGCTAATAAATATTTTGTGTGAGATGGTTCCACAAATAACTTAGCACACACTGCCCAGCATCTCCTTCAACGCGCAGGCTGCACATGAACTGCAAGTTACTATTTGCCTTTCAGATGTGAATCAGAGGTTGATAAATATATTTAATAGAATCTTTTTCCAGCCAAGGATACTGCTTGTAACGTACTGTATATGTTGTATAAGTACTGTATAAGTTCAAGGCGACTGTGTATAAGTTGAAGTGTATAAATCGTGAGGCATGAGACTTTTTTGCATGTACTGTTGCATTGTTTTGTACGATTTACAGAGACCAACAGTTCATTTTACCTGAAGCTAATCCAACATGTTCGTATTTGTAAAGTATAAATTTAGATTACAAGCACAGAGTTCATGGTGAAAAAGAAGAACTCTTTTATTTCAGCCTTAATTTTCATCTTTGGTATGCAATATATTTGTTATAGATGCACAACTCCTCGGTTTTGGAAAATACAGTCAAAAGAGGAATGTATGAAGGGATCAGAATTAATTTTCTATTTAAATTAATTTCTTTTCCTAATGTATTAGGATAAGTTGGGTGTCAGTCCCTCAAGAAGCATGAAACAGCAACCCAAGCCAACATTGTTCATTTATATATCATGTTTCCTTGTTCTGCAGAATTATTGTGAGAAAAGATAATTTCATGATGAATAAATAAGAACTCATAAGACCAAACACAGCCATATCTCACAAGTTTCTCTTACGAGGCAGATCAGCCTGCTCACCCTGTGGTGACACTGTCAATTCTGCAAAGTTCAAGCCTGAACAGAAAAGTTCAACATTTTGGGAAATACATCAATTTACATTCTAACTGACAGTTAAAAGAGGGAGATCAATATCGGTCTCATGTCTCTGTGCTAATAAAGCTTTCTGTAGGGATTTAATAAATGTCTTATACCATGTTAATTAATCTAATCTAGAGGACTTGTTAGGATGTTTTAAATTATGGACAGAGACAGGCTAGCTGTTTCTGCCTGATGCTCCACACTGTGCACAGGCTTTAATGGCTTACATGACATCAAACAACCTAGTAACAAAAACGTAACAAAACTAAAATTCAAAACTGTCTACCACCAGAGACTTTGGACCCCATGGAAGAATATAATATTGAGCCCCCACAGATCACCCATGTAGGCAATATTGTTGCAACAAACCACAGTAGCAAAACTCATATGACCATAAATGTATCTTTGCAGGCTGAAATCTACTTTAGTCTGATGCTGATTATCTCACACATGGTCTACTAACATGATCATATAATGTATATACTGTATCCTTTAAGGGTATCAACATCATAATTTCAGCTACCAACATTTTCTGATCACTTCTGAAGAACACTGAGCAGCTCTGCACATACTACTTATACTATCATTTTGTATATAGTATACTATCATTATAGTAACATATGTAATATCTGAGGGACTACTTTATGTAACAGGATGTCATTGTTATTCTGACTATTTGGTTGAAAGAAGCTGACTGCAATGTATCAATGGAAATATGATTATCCAGTCAGGGAGAATCTCTCTTGGGGTGAAAATGAAAAGTGCTACCTTAAATACATTATTATTATCCCTAATATTATTATTATTAGTTCTAATTATTTATTTGGAATCATCTCTGCTCTGGAGGGAATTGAGGAGGATTTAACCTCCTTAACATTTGGCCTTTTCCATCATCAGCTCCATGATGGATTGTTCTGGTAAAACTCATGTATAGATGTGCACACATGTAGGACTGTGCATAGGATTTAGTTTAACCAAAGCTTATCAGCTGCAGGTCAGTGCTGACTTTTGTTTGGATTTGACAATTCATGTTGGAGCTAAGTGGTGGGCCGACAGGCTGATGTTACCACCCCAAATCCCCCAAAGACAGCAAATGTCAGGATGTGACAAATTCTACTGTTTTTAATGATCAAACAATGAACAAGCAGAATAATCAAAAACTTCAACTAAGAACTCAGCAACACTTTTTCTATACTGAACAGAACACAGTAAACAGCAGTGTTTCCTAGAAGCATCTCTCTTCTATTCTTCTCCTTGTAATCCAACTCACAGGTTCACTATTTCTGCACCTGAAAATAAATCTTTCCTTTCTCAGGAACACAATCAACATCAAAAGCAAAAAGAAGGTGCTTTTAGAGACCAGCTCATTACCATCACTGATCCAGCACTACCTTCCAAACAACATACTAAATAAATAGTAGATAATATACAGAGATATTTGATAGACTTAAAGTGCAAAAAATCTTTGCTGAGGTTGAAAAAAAAAAACTCTTGTAAACACAAAGTACAGATTATTCTAATAGTCTAATTAACAGTGGGAGCAGGAAGTTAAGGTCCTCAGATCATGGCTTTGTACAGAGTCAGAGAGTAGCGGAGGAAGTGGTCCTGCTCCATACACACCAGCAGATCCCTCAGCATGACCCGAGTCACTCTCTGAACACCCTGCCTGGGCAGCAGAGTCATCTGACACACACAATAAAATAATCAGTATGTAGATGTAGAACATATACCTATATAAGCAATATATGGGTGACAAATGAAAGGAAATCCCTGAGTCCTTGAACCCTACAGTGAGGGAATCTGGTGGCTCTGTTATGCTGGGGGGGGGAGCTGTTTTGGGGGCCTAGCACAATTTATGGTGGTTTGTCCTTTCATTTGTCACCATCTGTATGTATGCATGTACATGATTTTTTTATATGGACCTGCAGGTCTTACAGCGAGGGTTCGCCACAGATACCAATAGAGTTTCTTTTATTATAGAGCAGGAACATGTACTGGATAAAGTGGAAGAATATCTGCAAATTTGATCAATTTCCAGACATTTCAACTCAAATTCAGAACTGTTATGAGCTCCAAATCAAACTTTAAAGAACTATTTTCTTTTGTTGTTTCTCTACTGTACACCTTCCTTCCACAGTATATATATATTATATTTCATATTTCATTTTATTGTGATATATTCTTTAATTTATGTATTATATTATATTCCTATATTTTGAGCATTTGCAGTATTATTTATCTTGTGTCTTAGGTTCTGTTTTTACTTTCTTTTGTATATATTCTATATTTGAACAAACCAAAGTTATTTTCAACTGTGAACACATCTGATGTTTTGAGTGTGAAAATTCATTCTTGATCCTGGGAATAGTAGTTTGAAAGAATACTCAAGGTCCAGATCTTTTTACCAGACCTTTCAACCATGTCTCAGTTTGCTTAGATATCATTGAGTTGGTTTTAGTTTTCATCATGAGATGTAAGAACTGCAGTTCCTCTGAAAACTCACATCATAACAAATCAGTGGTGAGGAGCCTCCTACAGCATCTTATCAGTGAGGAGGAGAATAGAGAGAGGAAGGAGAAGGAGGTCTGAGGAACACTCAAGACCAGCAGGTACAAGCTGGATGAAGAATCTCAGAAGAGACACTGCAGGAGAACAGCAGAACCAGAAGCCTCCCATGTGACCACACTTCAAGTCACAGGGAGTCAGCACTTCCTACAAACCATTCAGCACCTTAACATCTCTGCTGGTCCACCCTGAAGACAGGAAGACTGCAGTGCTGTGTGACATCATCATGACATCACATGTGACAGCTGTGGGGAACAGTCAGTCAGTGAAACCGTAAAGACCCCAACAAGAAGCTGAATGAAGAGAAGAAACAAACATCAGCCGTCTGTGAATACCAGACTGAAACCACTCACGGTCCACTGTAAAGAGGTCAAAGGTCACGGAGCAGGAGTCAGTGGATGACCAGAGAGACCAATCTCTGAACGGAGACAGGGAGGGGTCACTACCTCCTCCATACATGACCACCTGTCATTATGTGATCTATACCCAGGTCCTGTGATGACAGCCAAGCCATTGTCATGAGTGAGATTGTGAGATGTTCAGAGCTGAACAGAAGCCCAGACAGTCAGAGCTCATGTTTGAGAGTGCAAAAGAATCGCTGTAAAAAGACAGATGTTCAAAGAGCTTCCACTTCAAACATTCTTGCCATCACTCCTCCACAGGCTTTACCTCAGCTGCCACAACACACACAGATGACAGGAACTATGAGAAGGTAAAGGAAGCCCTGTGGCTGTGAGAGGGAAGAGAGAGAGAGGAGGCAGGCAGCAGGCTCCGCTGGGTAATGGAGTTCAAAGGCAGTGGGAAGTGTGTGCAGTTAACAGAGCATCCTCATCTTTAAACCCACAGCCTGCAGGGTTGAAACTTAAACACACAGAGAATTAAAG